>JAJEKB010000801.1:71471-85897 GCA_022393335.1 Macrotrachela quadricornifera
TATATATAAAAAAAAGCAAAATTTCAATTAGAAATTTGTTTGTTTTTTTTTTTAATATAGAAATAATGCTTGATGATACGCGTCGTTTAAATTCATTTTTACGTAAAACACGTCGTGGTCATGTTTTAAAAATTACACATGAATTATATTTACGTACGGATATAATATGTGGATCATATGCATGTCAACAATGTGTAATTGATCAATCAACTATACTTGATAAACAAATGAATAATGGAAATAGTCTTATTTCATCTGGACATTATTTACTTGTTGATACAAATATTGTTTTACAACAGGTAAAAATAAAAATTTTTATAAATATAAAAAGAACAATTTTTTCTTAGGTTGATCTACTTGAAGATCCATTATTTACTAATGTAATTGTACCACAAATTGTATTGGATGAGGTAAGAAAACAAAACATAGAATAATTATGATTAATTAAATAAAAAAATATTTGACATTTTTTACTATAGGTTCGACATAAAAGTTTAGCTATTTATAAACGAATAAGAAGTATAATATCAATTCCTGAAAGAAAATTTTTTGTATTTATTAATGAATTTAATAAGTATACATTAATGAATATAGAAATGCATATAAAATAATTTATGTTTTAGAAATACATTTGTATTACGTAAACCTGGTGAAAGTCCAAATGATCGAAATGATAGAGCAATTAGAAAAATTGCACAATTTTATAATGAACATTTAAAACAACAAAGTAAGAGAAAAATAAATTTATTAAGAAATCTTTTATAAGTTTTATATCTTGATCATATTAATTTATGTACAAACAGAAAATGATTTCGAATAGATTATAGTTGTATTATATTTGAGTAATTGTATTGATATTTGTTTTAATCGATTCTGAGAAAAAAAAAACATTTTTAACTATCGAACGCTGCATATGTCCATATTTTGGCCATGGCTAGAATTTAATGAGACTAAAAAACTCTAAAAGAATTTATTTTCATAGAATATCTAGAAAACTATCTTCAAAAATTTTAATATTTAGTTTTCATTTGATACTACAAGGCTGAATCATATTTAATCGATCAATTTCTTCCAGCATGAGGTCTATTCAAGCCTAGACTATACTTTAGTGGAGAAAGAAAGAGAAGTGAATAGAAAATCTATTTTTTTGTTTGGTTGAGTATTAGTCATAATATGTACTGCACTTAGAGTACAAAGAGAAATTAAAAAAAAAACTCCACTTTTTTTACATTTATACGGCGTTCGTATCTCTGTCAAGGCATGCCATAGTCACAAATCATTTTGGAATATTCTTAGTCTTATTGACCCCAATTCATAGCCGAACTATAAATTTGTATGGTATTCTTTAGTTGGATATGCTCTCTTCTACAAATCTGTGTATACTATTCATTGAGAAAATACATTGAACAAATTCATTTTATGTGCAATAAATTTGGTTGAATAATGTGGCATATGAATAATTGTATACGATAGTCGTATAGTTAGATACTATGAAATAATATAATGTTGATAGTTTTCATTCAACTGTGTCTAAATATTGCTAAACTTATTATGTTTTAAGGTCTTCACAAGACATTTCAGATATTATCCTAAAGCTTTCAATTAGTGCTATATGTCGCAAATAAGCGGAACTTTTGACAGAGTCGATATATCATGTCTTATTCTGCTTTTTAATGACTCGATTAACTACAATTGTGTTTTTTTAACATTTTTTGTCATCATTACTTTACTATAAGTAAATATAACGTATGCTACAGAAATATATTAATTAATCTGTATTCGTATTTCAAATACTAAATCGATAAAAAAAGAGAATGTCTTAATTCTATGAAATTATTTGTTTTAGTTTCTATTGTTCTTCTAACTGATGATACAGCAAATCGTGATCTTGCTCGACAAGAAGGTTTAATAGCTTATTCTCGTAAGTAAATAGATAAATATTCAATACAATATAATAGTATTCTTTTTCAGTTAAAGAATATATATCAACATTTAATCGTCCAGAATTATTAGATCGTCTTGTGTTGAAAGAAGAATCGTTTGATTTAGAAAAAGATATTGGTAAACGAAAAGAGGTATTAAGAAAAATAAAATAAAATAAATTCTTCTTTGATTATTATTGTTTTTTTTTTGTATTAATAAAAAAAATTAGATTATTTTTCCTGAACATGTACCTTTATCTGAAATTCAACGTGGTATTAAATCTGGTAAATATTTACAAGGTACATTTCAAGCAAGTCGAGAAAATTATCTTGAAGCTAATGTATTCGTTCAAGATTCTGAGAAATACAATCAAGTAAAATAAAAATAAAGAATTTATTAATTCAAAAATAAAAATTTGTTTTTTCCTACTTAGCTTTTTGTTCAAGGTTATCGAAATTTAAATCGTGCTGTTCATGATGATATTGTTGCTGTTGAAATTTTACCTGAACAAGATTGGGCAACACCATTTAGTTTAGTTATTGATGATAAAGATGACGATCAAGGTGATTTAGTTATTGAACAAGTAATTTTATTTTTTTTATTTATAATTTAAAAAATAATTTTTTTTTTCAGGAAGAAACTGGTCTTATTGTTCCTGGTGTATCATCAAAAAAAACTCCATCTTGTCGTATTGTAGCAATAATTAAACGAAATTGGCGACAATATTGTGGAATTTTACAAGAATCTTTACCGGGTGTAAGATTATTTAATTAAATTATTACATGAAGGGGAAAAAAAAATTTTATTCTATAGGCGAAATTTCATTTATTTTTACCACATGAAAAGCGTATTCCAAAAATTCGTATTGAAAGTCGTCAAGCTGAAGAATTAAAAAATAGTCGAGTAATGGTTCAAATTGATCATTGGCCCCGTTTATCAAGATATCCACATGTAAATATTTTAATTAAATAAAAGAAAAATAAATGTTTTAAAAAAATATTTGATTTTTTTCAGGGTCATTTTATTAAAACACTTGGTAAACTTGGTGATAAAGAAACAGAAAATGAAGTTATTTTAGCTGAAAATGATATTCTTCATCATGAATTTCCTGAAGCTGTACTTGATTGTTTACCAAAATTACCTTGGATAATTACAGAAGAGGTTTGTTTATACATTGAGATTATCTTTTCTCTTCAAAAATTCTACTGTTGTAAAAATAATATAGATCTGATTCGAATAAGAGCAAGAGATTTTCACAGAATTCGAACAGTTCAAGTATCTCCATAGATTCTAGAATATATCATTAAAATCTCATTTGCTCTACTCAAGATCAATTTTGTAGAGGAGAAGATTTCCTTAATGTTTTTCATATAAATTCAATCAAATTTTTTATTTTTATTTTTAAAGGATAAGGCTAATCGTGTTGATTTACGTGATCATTGTATTGTTAGTATTGATCCACCCGGTTGTACTGATATTGATGATGCTTTACATTGTCGTTTACTTGATAATGGAAATTTCGAAGTAATAAATAAAAAAATAAAAAAACTTTATTTTTTAGTTTCTAAAATGAATTATATTATATTATTCTAGTGTGGTGTTCATATTGCTGATGTAACACATTTTGTTCGACCAAATACAGCTTTAGATTTAGAAGCTCGTGAACGTGGTACAACAGTTTATTTAACTGATCGACGTATTGATATGTTACCAGTAGTACTTAGTGGAAATCTTTGTTCATTACGTGGTGGTGAAGAACGGTAAAATCAATAGATAAAGAACAAGGGTGTATAATGCCACTGTTAGTTCATCCTTTGTTTCTCTACATTCATAACTTTCAGCTCGAATGGTTAAAGAACATGAATATTTTGAACAAAAAAAAAGAGCTTTATTTCGTTATCAAACGATTCTTTGTGAAACTCTATAATAGGAAAGTCATGAATAAAGAAAAACTACTGATGGCTAAAAAAATGGGCTTTATACACCCTTGTCTTTTAATTTGGTAATTTTTTTTATATTAAATTTTCATTTTAGTTTTGCATTTTCTGTTCGATGGGAAATGACAACAGATGCAAAAATAATTAATACAGTATTTCATAAATCAATTATTAAGAGTAGAGTATGTATCTTAATTATTTTCTTTCTAAAAACTAAATAAATTTATATTATAGTCTGCAATGACATATGAACAAGCTCAAACAATAAAAGATGATGTAGGATTAAATGATGAAATTGCTCAAAGTTTACGACGTCTTCATTCAATTGCGAAACAATTACGTCAAAAACGTTTAGATAAAGGTGCATTAGTACTCGAATCATCAGAAGTTCGTTTTCAACTTGATACTGAAACACATGATCCACTTAATGTAATTAACAAAGAATTAAGGTTAATATAATGAAAATTTTTATTCAAAAAAACAAATATGTTTATCTCGTTTTCTTTTTTGTTTTGTTTATGTATAGAGAAACAAATTGGCTTGTTGAAGAATTTATGCTTTTAGCAAATATAAGTGTTGCTGAAAAAATTTATGAATTATTTCCTGATTGTGCTTGTTTACGTAAACATCCATCACCACCTATATCAAATTTTGATCCACTTGTTAAAGCAGCTGAAACAAAAGTAAAGAATTATTAATATAGAGTTAATAAAAAAAAGACCTTCTAATTAATCTTTTTAAAAAAAATAGGGTTTTCAAATAAAAGTCAATACAGGAAAAGAATTAGCTGATTCTCTTGATCAAGCTGTTCTATCTACTCATCCATATTTTAATACAATGCTTCGTATGCTTGCCACACGTTGTATGATGCAAGCTGTTTATTTTTGTAGTGGATTTGAATCTGATATGAAAAATTTTGAACATTATGGTTTAGCTACACCAATTTATACTCATTTTACATCACCAATTCGACGGTAAAAACTTTTAAAAAAATCAAATTCGAAAATGATTTCATTTATTATAGATATTCTGATGTACTTGTTCATCGATTATTAGCTGCAGGTATTAATGCAGATGCAACATTTCCTGATTTACTTAATAAACGTGTTTTACAACAAATATGTAATAATTTAAATTATCGTCATCGAATGGCACAATATGCAGCACGTGCATCTGTTGATTTACATACTCAAGTATGTTACTTTTTTTTGCTATGAGAATATATATTGATTAATTTTGATTAATTTTTAGTTATTTTTTAAAAATATGCATACAGATGAAGATGGTTATGTATTTGGTGTAAGAAAAAATGCATTACAAATCTTATTACCTCGTTATGGATTAGAAACAACACTATTTTTAAGAGATAAAGATGGAAAATCAGTTGGAGAATTTAATGAAGAGGTAAATTTAATATAGAACAAAAAAGATCTTTCATAGATATTAAGAAGAATAGAATCCCAAAAGTTCCATGTGGATAATCGTCAAACACGATAAAAAAATAAATTCATATTTATATTTCGAAAAATTATAGAAATTCAATAGATAAAAATCTAAAATGACATTAATGTTTTTATTGACGTGTCTAAACGTTAGGGAATTTCATTTTTTTTTACATTGTCATACTTATATCTCATCAATAATAAAAACAAACTTTCTGGAAGTTTTACTATAGAAAAAGACTGTTTTGATCTAACCCTCATAGAAATCTGATTGATTTTCACTTAGTTACAGCTGAGTTATAACAAACGTACTGACTATTATGATTAATTACCCTTGAATAAAATTTCACATGTCTAAAGAAACAAGACTGTTCTCAAATAGAAACACTTCTGTTTTATGCAGTGTCAATGATACTCTTTTTAATAGTACACTCAGCTTTTTTACTTTTCAATCTAATTCTTTCTCATCAGAAAATGATTAATAGCTGGCTATGCCAGACTCTATAACTTCAATAGTTTAATGGAAAAATAATTTTTTTTTAATTACCATTAAATGATCTTGTAGTATATACAAATGCATTATGATGAATGAAGAGAAGCTGTTATTAGTGATAGTACTTAGATTTGAAAATAATTAATTTCTAATAGAAGAAGTATTTTTCATTAAATTTTTTGATTATCTAACTTATTATTTTAGGAAGCTACACAAACAATAAATAATATTACTATACATATGTTTGATCCAGTAACTGTACAAATTAGTGTTGATAGTAATAATATCCAACGACAACGTATACAAATCCATCTTGTTAAACCGTTTATAGACGGTTTTAGTGTTCCAGCAATTGTTAAAAATAAAACAACAATAGATGATGTTGAGAATTCTATAACAACACCAGTCAAACGTCTTAAAGTAAAATCATCTAAGTAAACATTTTAAAAAAAGAATTGTTTTTTTTTTCTTATGTGATTTATAAAAACAAAAATAAAGGTGTGATTTTTTTGTGTTTTTTTTCCTTCTTTCTTTGAAAATTTGATGTTGACTAGATTATATATACATTTATATATATATATTTGTCATTTATGGTGTATTATCAAATATTTCTGCTGATGGTGTATGACGTGATTGACTTCGTGGTCGATGAACATATTTAGTTAAAATTGGCATATCAATTACAGTTGTTTGTTTAAGTGGAATAGATGATTTTGATGTTGATGGACGATGATATACATTCTATAATGAGGAAACATTAGTATCATTGTCTATGGAAGAAATATCAAAGTGTTGTGATAATATAGGTGAAGTGTGTAAAATAGCATGCTGTTGTAATGGTGATGTGTAATCAAGGGGTGATGATAGTGGTGCATTACTCAATGTGCTTAAACCTCGTACAGGTAAAAGTACCTCATGAGAACCTAAAGTTGATCTATTATCAGTTCGAGCTGGTGTCCATGATGCTGATTGTGGTGCTGGACGATAAGGAAGTGTTGTACCTTTAACAATACGTTTTCTTATTTCACGTAAATCAACTAATGTTTGAGCTCTTGTTAATTGTTGATCTTTTACTGTTGCTGTTGATTGTGATGGTTGAGGAACGATATTTTTTCTTCGTTCAGAATTAACTTCATATCGAACATAAGCTTGAGCAAGATTATAATCAATTAGAGGTTTTTTTAATGAACCTACACTATTATTATCATCATCATTTTCATTGATAATACCAGGTAATTTTTTAACTTCTTTATATGCTAAACCTTTATAAACATATTTTGATTTTGGTACTGGTCGAATATTTGGTAATACTTGACGATTATATCCTGTTGGATCTTGTAATAATTGTTCTTGTTGTAATGCTTGTAAATCTTCAATAGCATGTTGACTTCGTTTTGATATTGGTTTTATTTGAACAGGTACACAAGTAACAACAGAACGCCACATTTTTGGTGTTTCTTCTTTATTTTCTTCACCTTCAATAAATGTAGCAAGTGTATTATTTTTTAATTCATTATCATTCGATGTTGTTCGAGCATAAACTTTTCGACTTGTAAATGAACGTTCGTTATTAATTCTATCTTTATTTATGAAATTTTTATATGTTGAAGATTTTTTATTTCTATATGCTGATAAAACTGTACGAGATCGTTCAGGTATTTTTCCTAATGTTGATACAATACGAACAGATGTTGATTTACGAGATTTTGTTGGTGAAATAATACGATCAACTTCAAGTTGTTGAACTTGAATTGGTGAAAAATAAACGTGCCCGTTATAACCTCTCCAAACCTATAAAATAATAAAGATAAAAAATTTTTAATTTTTTAGATATTTTAAAAAAAGAATAAAAAATGATGATGAATAATCCAGCTGTTATGGTACAACAAGGTCCTCCTCCTCCTAATCAACCTCAACCTCCTCCACCTACTCAACAACAAGCAACAACATCACAAATGATATCTGGTAGTGTTAATCCACCAATGAATTTACAAGCACGTCAAAGTCAAAATGATGATATTTTAGCACGTTGTCTTATACAAACTCAACGACTTCGTGAAAGTCTTCAAGCATTACTTAATACAACAAAACAAGCAGCACATATTGAAAACGATGAACAATCTTCATCATCATCAACAGGAACAACAACAACAACAACAGCAGCAACAACAACAACAAATGTTTCATCAAATTCAACTATACGAAATAATATTGATCGTAAATTATATGATATGAGTACAGCACTTGATCAACTTGTTGTATTAATTGATCAATATGATTTTAAATTATTACAAAATCAACAAGCCTTACTTAATCATTATAATGAATTATCATATGAAAAACAAGGTACAGTAATGGATGAATGGTCATCAAATGCAAAATGGGCTGATAAATTAATTGATATATTTCCAACAATACATCCAAGTACTCATTTATATCGTCGAAGTACAAATAGAAATATAAATTCAAATATTCGTTCACGTATTGACGGACTATCATCAACATATATTGATCGTATAATAACACAATTTGATGCAACACAACAACAACAACAACAATCATCAACAAAAGATTATTCTATTAGTATACAACGTTTATCAGATCATTTAAATATTATTGAATTTAGTTTATTTCGATCAGGTTTAGATATTTATTTATATATGAGACATTGTACAGTTGAACATGTTATTGTTAAACCATTAAGTGAAAAGAAACAATTTGCTAATCATTTTAATAATAAATTATTAACAAATTATCGTGCTTTAGATATTATTGCTGGACATATACGTGCAGCTGCTGTTTATTATGCACCATTTAGTATGCAAGCTGATCAAGTATTAGGTAAATTATTATTATATATATCTAAATATCAAATGTTAAATACACACAAATGTTTTAATTGTCAAAAACATTTACTTAATGGTTTACAACCAACATGGAGAGATTTTAAAACATATGAATGTTATCATGAAGAATGTTTAAATTAAAGTTTCAACAAAACAACAACAAAAAAAAAAGGATTTTTGTATATAATATTTTAATTCTTTAAGATTCTCACCTGATGAATGTTATAAGAAAAAACAAATTCAGAAGTAAAATAAAAATATGCTGAATTTTATGAGGATTATTTTCTTTCTTTTTTCTTATTCTATTTTTTTTTCAATGTTTGTATGTATATTTAAAAAAAACAGAAAGAAAGTTGTGTGTATGTTGTTGATGGTCGTTACCATATGATTTACACTCAAATGTAAATTGATTTCTCTTTTTTTTTTCTATTGATCAACTATCGACACTAACAATGTGTCTACTCAACTATTCATTCAATTTAATAATATAGACGGCAATCAAGGGAAATATATAAAAAAAAAAAAAAAACGTATAAAAATAAAATAAATACAGACCCGAAGTGGTTCCATTGGAACAGGTCGTTTCTGTTCAAGATAGTAAAATCGAGGATGTAGAAATCCAAATCCAGGTGGTGGATCACTTGAACCAAGTACAGCATTAACATCATGATCAAGTTTATTTTGACGTGGACTCTCTAATTTTTCATGAACAACTGCAGCATAATCATATACAGATCGTGGAATAATTGTTTGTAAATGTTCACCAACAGCTGATGGTGATGGATCATCATGTGACCTTTATATATTTTAATTATTAATATAAAAAAAAAAAAGAAAAAGAGAAATAAATTAATTCTTACATTTTATCTTGAAGAATATCATTTGTTGTATTTGGTATTAATAATGTTGAAACATCTTGAGATTGTTTTTTATTTAAAATTTCTTCTATCTCATCATTTGCTATTGGTGTATCTTGTGAATCAGCTGATGATTTAACATCAATATCAATATCATCTTCATAATCATGTATAATAATTGATTGTAATTGTTTTTCATCAGGTAATGCTGTTAGAAATGTTTGATCATCACTTTCTGTCATTCTAGATATCAAAAAAAAAAAAAAAAAAAATTCTTTTTATTGATTTTTATATCTAAATTTTAGTTCAATTACTTACATATGTCGTCAGTTAAAACTCATTTATATGTTTTACACAATAGAAAAAAAAAAGAAATTGAAAACATTTTGTTTGATGTTAATCGAAATAAAAAGTATAGAACAAAAAGAGAAAGAAAAAATTATAAACGTTTATTTTATTCAATATTTTAACATTTTTTCTTTAATATGTTTTATTGTTATATATATGTAAATAAAAAAGAAATGTTATATATATAAATAATGATTATCAATTGAAGATAATGATTAAAATGTTTTATTTTTAAATAATTTTTAATTAGAATTATTTATACATAAATAATTATTGAATCTACTAGTATGAAATGAATTATTTTATATACGACGAAAATATATAAAACGTATAATTTTCTTTTTTCTATTAACATGAAATTATTCCTAATGAATTTTTTGCTTTGAAAAATGTTTTTGTTTTTATTAATTTAATAAAATGTTGAAAAAAGAAGAAAATAAACGAAAGTGAAAAATGTTTTTATTTTAATCATAGCCAAGTACTTCATTTGGTACACGCTTTTTATGTTGATCATCAAATCTTGTTTGTAAATTTTGAATTTCTTGTCCTAAACTACTTTGTAAACGCCAACCATAATCATGACCACGAGAATTAGGAATCTTAAATAAATATTAAAAATTTATTTTTAATTTAAAATAATTTCTTTTGTTTTTGTTCAAACCGTATTTGAAAAACGTGTTGAATTTTCTAATGTACGTTTTCTTGGTTTAAGATTTCCCTAAATAATTCAGTTGATATATTTTGATTATCTTTAATTAAATATATATTACTTTAGGATCATATTCAGCCATCCAACCATGCATTTGTTCCCATTGTTTTCTAGTTGAGTCTTCTTTTGCAACACTTTCAACCCAAATTTGTGCTAAATCCCATGGACTAAATGCTCCATCATCTAATTTTTTTGTACCTGTACCACCGGTTGTTACTGGTGCTGGACGTGTTGAAGCTGGTGGTGCAGCTGGTTCAGTTCGATTTCTAGATTTAGTTCATAAAATATTAAATTAATAACGAAAAAAATATTCTTCTTCTACCCTTTTCGAAGTAAATTGGCCATGACTACATATACACACAGTCTCTATGTGTCTTTCAATAATATAAACATACACATTCTCTTTTTCTTTCTTACCCTACACAATGAGCTTCTTTTTCAAACAACTTGAAAAGTAAAGAAAAAAGAAAAAATTCTACTTTATTTTTTTTTTATTATGAATAATAATACACAGAAAGTATATTGATAAAATCTTAATGTGCATGATTATGGAATAGATTAATCGCAACCATTATAAAAAATCCAACAAAAATCAAAATTATATTAATAAATGCATAAAGTTCTTTTTTCATAAGATCATCATGAAGCATATCAATAAATGTTATATAAACAAATGTACCCGCACTTAAACATTGTAAAATTCCATTGGCTGTATTAAGTTGTGATGTATCTGAATCAATTAATATACTAACAAGTACACCTAATGGTCCCATTATACTCCAAATAAGCATAGCAATAAATACTTGAATTTGTTTGCCACTATCAATTAATAAACAAAGTGTTGTTGAAAATGCAACTAATGCCATATGAAGACAAATAGCACCTACTAAAATCCATAATGTTGTTGTATCTTGTGTTTGTCCACCAATAAGAATACCACCTAAAATAAATTATATATATACACATATATTTATAAAAGAAAATATTTAATATACATACTAAAAAAATAATGAACTCCAAGAGCAAAAACTAATGAAATCATTCGTGTTACTTGATTATCTTGATTTAGTTGATTTAATGGATTAATTAATTGTTCTTTTTCAGTTTTAGCTTGTTTATTTGATGCATACGATTCATATACATTTATTAATTCTTGTATAATACAAATAAGAAAAAAACCAATACCAATCAACATATACCCAATATTAGTATTATGCCATTTATGACTAATAATGTTAATAGAATTTGGAAGAATTATCATTAGAAAAGTACCTATTAATTAAAAAAATTAAATCATATAAAATAATAAAATAAAAATTAGAATTAATTTACCTAAAAGTATACCACTTGTTATACAAGATATAATATGTTGAGTAATAGTAATAATATGTGCACTACGTCGAATTAGAAGTCGATGTAAACACATAGCAATAAATATCATCAATAAATTTGAAAGAAGTAGAACGGCTATTGAAACACGTTTTGCATCTTTTAATTCCATTTTTTGTCAAATGAAACTACTGTTTATATTTAAATAACCGATAAATGTTTATATTGCACGAATAAAGTCGAATGAATCAGAATTGTACACTTTACTATATTTGATAAAATACATATATAAACGGATATATGTGTGAACACGTGTTATATCTTCACAATAGTATAAAGATATGAATACGTATGGCGCGCGTATAGTGTACTTTTTTTTTTCTTTTCCTTTCTAAGTAGTTTTAGGGCAAAGAATCTTTATCAAATATTTTTTTGTTTAGTAGAATATAATCGAAAGCGTCCTCAATATCAGTTAGATGGCGTATGAAAGACAAATTATATTCTCATTCAATAGATATGGGGGTGATATTTATTGTTTTTGTGTAAAAAGCATAAGACAAAAGTACACTAGTTAATCGCTAAAACAGCTGATGCGCATTTTTTTCTTTTGAAATCTAGTAAAAATTAATGACATAAAATTTGTTTCATATGGTGTCATTAAATATGATCAATTTATAGGTACAATGATTAAAAGTAGTGAAGTAAAACAAATGCGATGATTAACAATCGAAATATCTCTGAAAGCATAAATGATATGTCTAATTGTAAAACAACATTAAAACCAACGTTTACCTGTACAATATTTTCCAACTATCGCATCTCATATACAGATACACAAGTTATTTGAAATATCAACAATTATTGTTTAAAAATGTAAGACATAATGTATATTACAAATGCATATATACTAATCAAACTTTTCAAGTATTTAAAACGAACACGTAAGTTCAAAAATGTCAGTTATCATTGCAAATATTCGTATGCAACTGCAAGTTGATTAGAATTTTTCAAAATTATGTATATTATTACAGGATGATTGTTTTTAGAGAAATAATTACCAATGCAATTCTGTATTGGCATGCAAATGTCTAATATTGTACAATATATATGTTATCGTGTGGAAGAATTTAGTTTTTCTTTAATGCATATATTTTTTTAAGTTGTTAAAATTGAACTTTCATTAAAATAGATTCACTGTATTTCTAGTCAAACGCGAAAGCTTAAGAAACGCATGTAGACGAAATACTATTGGTATAGGCACATGCATGAATCATTATAATATGACATGCGTGTGAGCGCGTCATAGACACAGCTATATTCACGAATCTACACATGGAATTTTCCGCATGTGCACGTTTAATATTTTCACATGCAGGAACATACAAGTGGTTTTTTAGAAACCCCTGCGTTCGCATGCGAGACAATATTAGAATGGACAAAACAATGAAGCGCATATAAAAGACATGCATGAACACGTATAAGATTTTTTTCAAAATTGAGATTCGAACATCCATAGTTTATTTGATAAATCGAACTTCTGCACCATTTGATCATTTATTTATATTAGAAATATAATGAAAACTGAATGATTATAACTATGATGAACTTTACAAAATTTAACAAGTTTTGAGCTAACATAGTGTTGATAATGAAAGAACGATTTCATATTTACGAGAAATGAATAAATAAATATACTTTGATGAAAAAAAATTCTTGCATTTCACAGCATGTGCATCATAAAATAATCAAATTTTGCATATCAAGGTAGAATCAATACGTCATAAAATCCTGAGAAATAATTTGTTTTGCATTTGTATGCAAGATTTCTACGGAGTTTGATCATTTTATCTGTAGCTTTAGCCGATATTTAGGTATTTTCATGCAAGTCATATATCTTACATAATCATGCATTGATACGCAAAAAATTGCGAATATTTCGAATGTCTTATAAGATCACACATGAAATAAGATAGATAAAAATTTTTGCAAGTAAGCACATGTTTTAAAAACTTTCTTGAAAATACACGCGTCGTTTAAATTTTAACGTTTGACTGAGTTGACTGAAAAAATATTCATGTTTTTAAATTCTCATAATTTGTAGCAATAATATACACACAAATCTCACATTCAATAGGATAATCATTATATCTTTTAATTTATATTGTACTGCTAGTATAAGTAGCTAGTCGAATGTTGAGGGTGAGGGTCTTGTAATTTGCGACATATGTTTCGTTCTTTGGGCATGCCAGCATTTTGTTGAATGCATGCATAAGATTTCTTTGTAAAAATATTCGTATGTTTTCGTATACGAAAATGTAATGTGTATACACGTGTTTTTTCACTCTTTCGCAACTGATTGAAGTAATATTTCGATTGATTCTCGGTTCAAACGAGGTAGTAACTAAAATGGTCACTATATCTGCCAGACATTAATCTCTTTCCGTGTAGAGTTTTAATAATTTTAATAGATTTAGGAATAAATAAATTTTATGAATGATTTTATCAAAAAGAACTCATCAGTTACCTGTTTTTATAGAACATT
>JAJEKB010000801.1:85907-181653 GCA_022393335.1 Macrotrachela quadricornifera
TTTTTTTTTGACATATACTCATGGATAGGCTGTAAAATATCATTGATGACAAAAAAAAATCATCAATTTTCTTAATCTAATTATTTAATTAAAATTATTTATTTATTTAAGTTGGCTTTCACAATTAGAAAATTCAAAATGGTTACAAAATTTATCTTTACTAATAACTACAGCATCATTTGTTGTTGCTAATATTGATAAACATGCTCGACCAGTACTTGTTCATTGTTCCGATGGTTGGGATCGTACTCCACAAATAACAACATTAGCAAAAATAATGCTTGATTCATATTATCGTACAATAGAAGGTTTTCAAGTATTAGTACAACGTGAATGGATTGCATTTGGTCATAAATTTGCTGATCGTTGTGGACATGGATATAGTTCAAATGATCTTAATGAACGTAGTCCAGTTTTTTTACAATGGATTGATTGTATGTATCAATTATTTCGACAATATCCAGCAGCATTTGAATTTAATGAAATGTTTCTTGTAAAATTTTAAATTAAAATTATAGAAAAAAAAAAATTAAAACAAATTTTTTTTTTATTTTAGTTAAAATTAGCTAATCATACATATACTTGTTTATATGGAACATTTTTATGTAATACAGATTGTGAACGTATGACAAATGATTTAGAAAGACGGACAATAAGTATATGGAATTTTTTAAATAATAATTCAAAACAATTTCATAATCATTTATATGATAAAACAAAAAAAGAAGTAAACATATTTATTTATTTATTTTTTTAAATTATAAAATAATTTTATTAGATACTTTATCCATCATCTTCTGTTCGTGATTTAACTATATGGTCAAATTTATATTTACGTGATATTCGTCATACACCTGTTGGTTCAATTGAACATTCATTAACATTATATCCAACTCGTATTCGTTCTTATGAAGATTTATCAATATCAATAACAAATAATTTACATCGTTCAACATCTGATCCAAATATGATTAGTTCATTAAATAATGAATCATTATCATTATCATCAAGAAAACTTCGTTCAATTTATAATTCTTTATTAAATCATCAACAACAATTACAATTAAATCATTTACAAAATTCAACATCAACAAATAGTATATCAAATTTATCATATTATCATGGAACATCACATCATAGTCATCAAAATATTCATAATCAATCAAATATAAATCAATTATCATTATCAATATCTAATAGTCCAGATAACCATACAAAACAACAAATTTTTAATGATGATTCATCACCTGATATAACACAATTAGCATTATCATATCAACGTTTTTCATTAAATGTTAATAGTGTTGATAATATTTTACGAACAATGTCACGTCCAAGAAAACATACAAATTCAACTTCAAGTACAACATCAAGTTTATCAGAAGCATGGTCATTAACAAGATTAAATTCTTATGATTCAAATCAAACACAACGAGTCATTCAATCATTACAATTAAATAAAATTATTAAATTAATACGAAAACGTATTGATATAGATGGTTTAACAAAAGTTCCTGATCAAATAACATCAAGAATTATACAAAAAGAACGAAAATATCAATATCAAATTGAAAATCTTCATGAACAGATACAACAAATGCATAAATTTGTATTTACATTAATTCGTGTTAATAAAAATCAAGTATATAGAAAAAAAAATTATACAATATTGATCAGAATTGGTCATATAGCTGACAAATAAGCTCGCATATATAAGATCCACTCAATCTTTTAAGCGATGATTTTCATCAAAATATAAGTTATGAGGACACCTCGGGAGGTTCCCTCGTTAACGTTTATAGGTAGTTTTTCACTCGAATTGTACCTAACTGTCAATTACCTAATATGATTATACGGTGTCAAAAGTAAAATCGTGATTTTTTAAATTAGATTCGAAATTGATTGTACACGTCGTACAAACATAAGTAAATCACAAAATGGATACATTTTATTTATGAAATTTTCGATCAATTTTAAGTCAAATTAAAAAAATCACGATTTAATTTTTCCTAACTTATAACAATATCAGATAATTGACAGATACGAATGGTTTCGGTGAAAACTAATCATGAATAGTATGCTATATGTTGAAGAAAATCATACCTTAAAAGGTTGAATAGATATTATGTATGGAAGCTTATTCATTAGTTGTACGATTACTTTTGAATACTATTATATATATTTTCTTTTTGTATTCCTAAAGAATTATTTATTTAGAATACATCTTCATGTATGAATTCAATATCACAAAGTAATTTAAATAGTATTGAAGCATCATCATGTTCATCATGGCAAAAAATTGATCATATAGATACACATTTTACACGTTGGATGCCAGATTTTAATGCTCAAACATGTCATTCATGTCATAGGAAATTTCAACAATGGTCAATTGCACGTAATCATCAATGTCGAAGTATGTGAAAAATTAAGAAAAACTATTAGATGGTTTAAAACAAATAGCTGAGAATATTTTGTCTTTTTTAGGATACTTTTCAATCTGCTGAAGAGGTTATTCTTATGAGGAAAATTCTGCAACTGTCAAACTGCTTTTGAGTTAGGAATATGGGTATAGTTTAAGCTCTAATAAGCTATCAATATCCTGAAAAGAGTTCATTCTGCTAGCTTATTGCTGCTGAGATATTACATTTTTACAGAATTTTTAATAGAATACTGTGGTCGTCCTGAGAAACACAACTTTCACTTGAAACTAGTGAGTTTCGGGTCTTTTGGCTATTCCTAGTCTGAAATAAGAATATTAGAATCCACCAGTGTATATAATCGATGGAAAAGGCATACTTTTATCATAGCTGGACCTTAGAATAGGAACAACCAAAAGATCTGAAACTTTTAAAGTAGACTATCCTCACTGAGACCGGTCTTTGTGTAATGTTTCTGATGTTTCTAGAAAGGACCACAGTTTTCTACGAAAAATACTGTAAAAATGCTATATTTCGGCAGCAATAACTTATCAGGACGAACTTTTTGCAGAGTATTCATAACTTAGTAGGACCTATCCTGTGCTCATACTTTCGAATGGAAAGCGATTTGATAGTTGGAGAGGTTTCCTTGCTAGATTTATACAATAGAGAATTTTTCGTTGTATGAGAATGATATTTTGTTTTGTTAAATTTTTTTGTAATTAATAAAAAAAACACAACCAAATGAAGAGATATAAAATAAACCACTATTGATCATAGATGTATTGTATAGTTTGATCGAATACCTTTTCGAGGAAAGGACTCTCTGTCAGATTATATACAGAAGACTAGTCTATCATTTGTCATTAAACTAGAACAGAAAATTAGACTGATTTCTAAATTTTACTTTGGTTTTCGTGAAGGTTTTTTTTGATAAAATTACTGAAAGATGTAACAATATAAAACCTATATGATTTTGTCTAATATAAAAATGATTCTAAACAAGAAAAAATATTCTGGATTATCTATTATAATTTATTACTTTAGAATGTGGAAATATATTTTGTGGTAATTGTGCTAATTATTCTAAATTAACTACATCATTAAGTTTAACACATCCTGTATACATTTGTTGGGATTGTTTTCGAATAATTGATGATAATAATAATACAAATATTGAAACAACAAGAACTACTACTCCAATGCCTATACAAAGTGGCAGTTGTAGACAATCAAATGGAACGTCTAATGGTTCATTTAATTCACCTAGTGGACAAAAAGTTAAAGGATAAAATTTTATTTTATCCTTTAAATAACAGCATTTTCTTGTTTTTTCTTTGCCCGCGTGACATTTTCTTTTTTCTCTTTCTTTTTTGTAGTCTATAAATTTTCTTTGTGGAGAGCATTATTAATGTCTTCTAGACTAGTTCCACAATATAATTATTTATCGTCTCTATGAGTTCGATTTAATTTTCTTATTATTGGTTTATTTCAATTTTCATCACGTTTAACGTGATGTATAAACATAATTTATTTAATTTTTGTTTCTCTTTAAATATTTCTATTGTCACGCAGTGGATTAAATATTGTTTGGCTATTGTTTATATCTTTATTCTTGTGTATATACGAACTTGTTACTACTCATGAATGTTTATATGTATGTGCATGTTTTTTTTTCTGTGATGATGACATCAGCAGCGTATTCTATTTTTTTTTCTTTTCGTTTTCTTGATTCAAAATACTATATCTATATATTATTGAACACACATGCATTTTTCAAAGAAAATCCTTAGATTCTCTATTTTTTTTTTGAATATTTAATTATTGTCATAAATAGCACGTATAGTTTTTCTTTTCTTTTCTTTTCTTTTTTGTTTTTTTTCGTGAGTTGTACTTCTTTTTATTGCACAATTCTGTTCGAAAAAGAGCGAAACAAAGACAATAAAATAGATTAAGATGTGATGAATATTATGAAATAAATTTATGAAAAGAAATATTTATTGTATATGATAAAGTTGAAGGATTGAAATTATTTGCAAAAAATATAAACATATATTTATTCCAAAATAGGCATAGGATAAGTATATGTATCATAAGTAAAAATATTACGTTTGTATTTTTACTTAAAATATGAAACATATCGTTTTTGTGTCTATAATATCTATGTAATTCGTTTCCAGGTTAAAAATTTACATCAGATAATACCTAAAGATGTAAGTCGATGACTGGATTGGTGACAGCGACTGAGCCGAACAACTTAAGCTAATATTTATTAGTCCAGAGTAAAATGAGAATAAATATAAAAACTTTTTTTCGTTTGAAATAGGTGTAAGCGGCGGCGCCTCAGCCGATCAGCTTACATCTCTAATCATACCATCATTTCTTTAAAGATCTTACGTTCATATTATTTTCACTACAAATTTCTAGTGATATTTTAAGAACACATTAGTTTAAATGAAATATCACAATAACATTTCACCACATAACAGAATCTTACAAGAGTCTTTTAGTAAGACTTAGTGTAAGAAATCAGAGACTAAGATTTTCGTCTGATAATTTTTTAATCTGGATCAATGCAGTAAAACGCTGATTTAGAAGGTCTTCTGACAGTTTAAGATGCTACTTCTGATAGTTAAAATGATCATATTTTTCTTAAAGAATAAGTATAAATCTAAGTAACAAATACTTTCTTTCTACCTCTCTCTTGAACTAAAAATTTTATTTTACTATCATTGGAAAGTTCGCATTCGACGAAACCGTTGCAAGGCTAAAACTCTGATTCTGTTCTAAAAAAAATGAATACCTAAAATGATTTTTATCAATGATGAAAAAAAGCAGAATTTAACTTATCGATAAAGTGACAATAATTTTCATGCAAATACTTTTGTTTAAAATTTGTACAATATATGAAGAAAAAAAGAATATATTAGCGCTTTTATTTTGTATTCTTATTTTTTCTTTATCGATATATAATGAACGAAAATCAAACGATAATAAAGAATTATATACTTATTGTAAAAACACTTCATGGTAATCCAGAAGATAATCTAACTGTGATTATCAAAGGTAATCATGGACAAACAAATAAAATAGCATTAGGAAAATCACAAGTAAAAATATATATATATCAATTAATAACAAAGTTTTTTTTTAATACAAATTTTAGTCATATGATAAAACTTTTAAAGATAATCAAACTGATCTTTTTTTACTTATATCAAATATTGATGTAGGAAAAATATTTCAAATTGAATTTTATACAAATACAAATGCTAAATTTAAACAATGGAAATATAACAATATTTTCATTATAGATGGTCAGTGTTATTTTTATAGAAAAAAAAAGTTATTTATGAATTCGTAATTTTAGGTACTCAAATTTATTGTGATATCATTTCAGAACATTGTCTTGTACCATCAAATGATATTCCTTCTGTAGTAAATGTTATCGAATCATTTACTGAATCTCAAGGTATTTTTTTTTTCTTTACCCATATTCAAAGATTATTTAATAGTGCTTCTGAACATAGAAAACTCTTTATTAAAAATTCTTTTTTTTAATTATAGAAAGTATTTATTATGCCTTTATAAAAACTGGTAATGATTCATGTTCAAAAGAATGTTATCCGAAATTATATTTATATGGTAATAATCAACAACATACTGAATGTAATTTAAAATCATCTTCTCATCTATATTCATCATCAATTAATAATAAAATTGCTCTTGAAAAATATCAATTTGATATATTTCAATGGCAAGATTATAATACTGGAAATATTGAACGAATACATTTACAATTATATACAGAAAATAAACAATCAAAATATCAATGGCCTATTCAATGGATGTTTATTATTCATAATGGATATTCATTTACTGGTTAAAAAAAAATATTTATTTATTTATTTATAATTTTTTTTTGACTTAGGACGTATTATGCTTAATCGAATTTTAAAAATTAATCGATGTATTAATATTAATTTTGAACAAAAAAATTTACAAATTACACATGAATATGGTGATTCATTTAGTATTAAAAAAAAATATAATGATAATATATTTCCTTTAAATATTTTAAATAAACAATCAAATGCGTAAGTCTACTATAAATTAAATTTTTCTTTTAGTTTTGTATTTTATTAGTACTATTGATAATTTTGGTCGATATTATGTTATTATTCGAAATCTTGATGGAACAAATGGTAATGTTTATATTGATTTTCACGGTGATCAACTATCATCATCAGGTGAACAACATTTAATAAAATGTGAAAATTATCCAGATCATCCATTCAGTACTAAACATACAGTAAAAAAAAACCATAATTCTATACATATATTATTGATATATTTATTTATTTTTTCTTCTTAAGGATTTATTTCATATAAAAGCATTAGAAGTTGGTCATATTCATTCTGTAACAATACATCTTGATCAAACAAATAAAGAACATAGTCTAACACTTGATAAATTATATATTATACATAATACTATTGTATATAAATTTGATTTAAAATATATTATATTAAATAAAGAACAATCTATAAAAAATTTTATTCCTATATCACAATCAATATTATCATATGGTAAAGCTTGTTATTATATTGCAACTCATACAACTGATACAATGTTATCGAGTATAAATGCATATTTTAATATTACAATAACAGGAACAAAAGGAGTATGCGGTAATAATATATTTTATTAATAATTAAAAAACAAATTATTAAATAAAAAATAAAAAAATAACAATGCGTTTTCTTTTCAAAGGTCCAATAGAATTAAAAGAATCATTAACTAATGGAGATAATCCATTTGAAAAAGAATGTATCGATTTTTTTCGTATTGAAGATAATGATATTGGTGATCCAATATCTATAGCAATTACATTAGAACCAAAAGGTAATCATTTTTATAATAAAAGAAAAAATATTAGCTGCCATAAAACTGTATTTTCATTACAAAACATGATAAAAGCTTCAGAGAAAATTTTCGAGACATCATTTATTTTTAAATACAGTTTGTTTATTGAATTCCTTTGAATAATATCAAAGAAAAATATTGTTATATATCCTATTTGCTTTTCCAAGACTCTTAAATAGTAATATAAAATGATTACTATTACTATTTTAATACATTTCTATATCTTGACTAAACATATTCCAATAGTAAATAATTAATTGATTATTAAAAAATAACATTTACTCTTATTCAAAGATGCAAGTATTAATGTATCTAATATTTTCAGCGTACATTTATTTCATAGTTAGTATGTCTATGGAAATGTTAGTTCATTCATGAATGGTCTAATTAATAAGAATTAGAAGAATAAATTCGTATATATCACAAAATACAAGCTTTTTTTCCAGTAACATATTTAGAAATCACACGAGCGTATGCAAACTATAAAGTCAATTATGCGGAAATTTTAAAAGACACGAGAAACTAAACGCTTGTATAGTATATAATAGCTCATTAAGATGTATCATTATATTTAGGTTTTATGTCTAATATATTTAATGGTGCAAGATGTGAACGGTAATTTATTTTTTAAATATTAAAAAGAAAATTTTCTTTTTATTTTACTTAAATAGAATAATGCTTATAAAAAATGGTGAATATAATTCATTATGGCAAGTAGTTGGTGAACTTAAATCAAAAGAAACAAAAATTATTTCATTACCGATTCATCAACAACAACAATCATTTAGAGAATCTATTCCAAATACAAATCTTCCTCCAATAAAATCATTAACTTTAAAACATTCTAATGAAATTATTCCGTTAGATTCAATTGATCATACTAGTTCATCTAAAACTAATATTTCAAAAACTCTTATTAATAACGATCAACAAAATAATTTAACAATGATTGAAATAGAAAATCATCAAAAACATCATACATTTGCACCTAGTTTATATCAAGCACAACAAAATTATCGTGAATTAAGACGTTTATTAAGAAAACTAAATCGATCATCCATATCCAAATACAAAAAATAAAAAACAAACGATATTTTTTTTTCTTTCTTTTTAAAAAATAATAAATTATTATTAAACAAGTGTACCATAACAACTATCACCATAACAATCACCTGTTGGATATGAATCAGGTATAATTTGTGTTTCAGTTGTAAGTTCAAGAACTGTACCATCTGGTCCAGGAAAATTAACTTGAATAAAAAATCCTTGCCAACCATTCATTGGATTAGGAAGAGTTAATGAATAAACAATTGTTGTTGAAGTTTGTTCCTTGAAAACAAAAATATGTAAAAAAATCTCAAATCTTAAAATATTACTTCTGTGACAACATTTGTATTGAGCCAAATAACTGGATTAACTATAGCTTTTCCAGGTCTATTTGGATCAGCAATAAGTAAACGAAAATCACGTCTATTAAATAAAAATCGATTGTTTTTATTTTAATCTATAAAATATTTCTATTAACCTTTTATTATTAAGTGTAGAAGCATAATAACCAAAAGCACTAAGTGGTTTTGGGCCCATACTAAAATCAACTGTTGCACGAATATGACCATGAGTATTATTTGTTGTTTTAACCCATTTAAATGAAGGTAATGTTCGATTCTTTAGAAAAACAAATAAAATTATTTTTTTTCTTTTTTTCTTTTTTGTAATATAAAACTTACATCATAAATACTTAAATAGAAACTTCTCATCGTAAAAAATAAACTTATTTCATGTCCAGCACATGAATGTTCAGCATTTGGTAATCGTCTAGAAAAATATAAAATAAAAATTTTTCATATGAATTTTTTTTTTTTTGTTTTCTATACCTTAAATATGAACCACCAGTAGCAACTTGTAAATCATTCCAAAATGCATTCTAAAAAATGATTTATTTATTATTTATTTTATTTATATATATTATTTAACTTCGTTATCAGGTAAGAAAAATTCATCACCACTTGATTGTATTTGTAATAATTTCATATTTTTATATCTGTCAAAATAACCTAAATATACATATATATAATTTCATTATATGATTTATAATGAATTATACTATTAATATTTTCGAAATTTCTTTTTTTTTTTATTAAAAGATAATATTTGAAATTCTGCACATGTTAGAAAAGATATCCATTGAATTGCAATTTATAAAATGTATTGATGAGAATTTTATACGAAATTTCAAGTGCTTTTTTTCTTGGATAAAAGATGGTGTTTTAATCATGATGATAGGAGAGAAGAAATTTCAAAAATACTAATAGTATAAGTTTTTATAAGATATTCAATATTTTTACTGAAAGGATCAACGATTGCTCCCATTTTAAGTAGATTTGGATGATCAACAAATCTTGTAATATTCAAAACATAATAATCTTTAAATGCAAATGTCCATCCAGCTAAAGACTATTAAATTTTGTTTAATAATATAAATTAAAATTCTTATTTATTTCATCTACATACTCGATAATGATGATGAAAATTCTATTAATTAAAAATAAAAATGATCTAATTAAATATAAATTAATTTATTTACTTGGCGAATATTTAGAATATCCATAACAATAGGTACTGCACCAACAACACGTTCATTATCAACAGCAGCAGTTGTCCAAGCTGAATTAATAAAATTTTATTTGTTTATTATAAAAATGAAATAATGAAATAAATTATTTACTTGTCCAACCACGCTATAATTTAAATTATGAAAAATTTTTATTTAGAAAACGAAAAAAAAATTTTGTTTTACTTTTGAAGCACCACCAATAACGAATTTTTGTGGTACAGTTACACCTAATTGTTTTGCAAATTGTTGTACAGCATCCATAGCACGAACTGATGCCTAATTTAAAGGAAAAGAATTCATATTTTCGTTATATAGATATTTTTATTATTTTTACTTTAGTCATTGGCATACGAAGAAGTACATATGGATTATTTGGATTATCAATAAATGTTTTCCATGTCCATGCAATAATAGCATCTTCACCACGACTTCTATTTGTCGGATCAGCCTAATGAAAAAATTAATAATATATATATATATATATATTGAGAAAAATAAAATAAATTAATATTACTATAAAACGAATTGGTTCATTTGGTATATCTTGTAAATCAACACCTATACTTCCACTACTTACAGCAAACATAGATGTTAATGTAACAAAATTATCTTGTGGTTTTGGTAATCTATTATTTAATAAAAAAAAAGAATTTATATTTATTTTACTGAAATATTTACAGTAATAAGTAAAAATTTTCTTTCTATCGAATCTTAGCTTCTATATGCGTTAGAAACAGGAGAACTTATACGAACATACTTCATTAAGAATGTAAATCAGAAATGAAAAAAAATTTAATTGAATTGCTAAAGTATAAAAAAATTATGATGCATAGTACCTATTTTATGTTTAGCTGCTCTTTTGTCTCAAAAGAGCTGCCTACGCATTTTTGCACTTATTATTATCCAAACAATTGATTAATTCTTTCTTATAGAATTGTAATTCAATTAATAATCTTTCTTCACTCAAGAGATGAATTCATTTAATCGAATATTGATGTCTCCGAGGATCTTTAAATCCTCAACATAATAGACATAGCTATACAATTTCTCATTAGTACACAGTTCAGTTATGAATTGTGTGAATATTAATGTCAAACTATATGTGAACTTATTCTAGGAGTTTGACCTTCATTTACTGAATTATTCCTATAATGTACAATGAACTGTTAGTTGATCTAGAAAGATTATTATTTCAGTGTTACGAAGTTGAGAGGTGACATAACTGTCATTCATTATAATTTTCTTTGCATTTAAGCAATCGAGATGGACTTATATCTCTGATCTACATTCATAATGATATATGTTTACATCAATTTCCAGACGTTCAGCGCATATCATCATTTAGATTTAATATAGAGAAGACTTATATTCATTACTATATATATATATATATATATATAATTTATTTTTTTATACCCATTGTTATTACTACCACCATCAATAAGCATAAAAGCTGTATTTGGTCGTGTAAGTTTATGTGGAACACTTATACATAAATAATGCCACCAAATAGGACGTGTAGAAAATGTTTCTATTATTAAAAATAAATGATAATATTTTATAATTAATTATCACAAATATTCTTACCATCAAACCATTTTTGTGATGTAAAATTTAAAATATATAATACATAATCAGGTTCTTCATATGTTTGAATTACAGTCCAATTAAAATGTGGATCAGGTGCTCGAACATAATCATCCAAAGGTGTCGATTGACTTATATGAATAAACGATAGATTAATAATTACAAGAATAAGAAAACCAATTGTAAATCTGATATATTGCATTCTTGTAAAAAGAAAATAAAACAAGATGCAACCGACACTAAAAGATATCTATGTTTGTGTGTTTTCATACTTTCGTTATCAATAAACATTTTTTTTTTTTGTTAATTTATTTTGATAACGTTTGTTGACCTATATTTTTTTAACGTTCTCAGGTCAAAATGAGATATCATTGTACTTGAATAATAATTATCAAAAATAAAAAACATTTTATATTTGAAGTTAAACATTTAGAAAACAAAAAAGATTCGTATTATGTTCATTATTTGGTTCGTATACATTTTTGATACTATAATTTTTATAATAGAATAATAATAAAATTTATAATTTATATCAAACAGATTATAGTATCTTATTTCAATATATATTCAGGTGTGTGTATCATTCGTCATATTTGATAATATAAATTTAATGATTAAAAGATTTGACTTAATCTGTTTTGATTCTCATGACTTTATGCAGGTTTCAAAAGGTTTTCTTTCTTTTACTTAATGATTTTTATATAAATACATATTAATATAAATATTGTGTGTTATTCAACTAAACCTTGATCTAAAGTCTATAATAAAACGATTATTAATTCTTTTATAGTCATTGGATAGTATAGGAACTATAAAAATTACGAATATATTAACAAGTTTATTAATTATTGTAATGAGAAAATATAGAATTAATTTTTCCTATCCTTAACACATTGATTCCTAGTTTATTTTACAAGTCACATATTTCTTTTTTTTTGTAATGGAAATAAATTATATTATGTTATTTTCATTTATTTGAAACGACATTAAGTATATCATGAAAAGTGCTATGATCTATTTCTGCGAAAAAAAAGAAATGCTTTTAGTTTAATTAATTTTAAAAAATAAATTACTATGACGACTTTTGTAATTTATAATGGGTGAATTTAGTAAGAAAAGAAACAGGTAAAAGTAATACCCTGGTCGTTACATAAATGAATATATATATATATGTATGTATGTATGTATGTCTTTACATATGTATGGTAATAGTCTCAACAATAAATATTCTTCTCGTTTGCCGACAAAATATCGTTGCTGCGGCGGCTAATTTGATCTCGTTGGCAAAAATGCGTGCAGCGACAATAACAACAGACCGATGAAAGACAGTTCACATCCGGCCAATGTTAAATTAAAGCGTACTGAAGACTCCGCCTACTCTTTTATAGTCAATTGCCATACAAATAAATAATACTCATGTATATATTCGGAATATGTCAATAGATTGTATCCATCGTCTTTTACATACGTATAATATGTATAATGAAGCAAAAAGGAATCTTTTTTTTGCCTTGAAAGAAAATACATATTAGAGAAGCTTATGACACTGTATAATATATTGGCATCTTGCCGTTTCTTATCGTCACTCCTTTACCGGTGTTTGTCTCCTGCTCTCTTTCTGTTTTGTTGATTCGTCTATATTGACATAAGGAATGTATGCATGGTAAAAGAGAGGGCATTATCGACAAACACAACCAAGACAGAAAGCAAGTAAGTGCTAGGCTTTCTCATTTTCTACCACCGTTATTGTATGTAGCAATCGCCAATCATGACAGTGCATTCTACCAAAAAAAAAAAAACGCATAAATAACTTTCTTTTATGATACAAGATTGTGTCGGTAAGCTATAAAACAATCATTTCCGTAATAAGACCCTTGATTCTTGGCTTTCTTTTTTTGTAGAAGAAGAAAAAAATGATGACTTGAGAGATGATTTTTGAATGGACTGAGAAACAAAATGGTAATA
Organism: Macrotrachela quadricornifera; assembly: GCA_022393335.1. Lineage (NCBI taxonomy): Eukaryota > Metazoa > Rotifera > Eurotatoria > Philodinida > Philodinidae > Macrotrachela > Macrotrachela quadricornifera. Next base: position 99,421 of record JAJEKB010000801.1, read on the forward strand.
TGCACTAGTTTCAGTAGCGGCAACAATAGACGGAAACCGTGGGTAGAGAAAAGAGAGAATAGTGCTTGTAGATGATCGATGATAGCGTGATGTTAGCTTGTGTCTATGAAGACTATCGTTCGATGATGACAATCATCACTCTCTATTCCACTTGTCCTATTCGAAAAGCAAGCAAGCTTGTTATTCGTGAATTGATAAAGAAGAAAAAAGCAATAAAAATCAAGCTCAAATAAGCTAGTTCTCATGTCTATATGTGCATGTTTATGTATGCTGTTCGATTAAATATAGAAATTTGTAGGCCGACGAACTACAGACATTTTTATGGATTGATGATTTGTCGAAGATTTGTAATATTGATCGCTAAAGTCATGTTCATCTCTGATAGACTAACAACAAGAAAAAGCAAAAAATAGGAAAGTAATAACCTAATAGAATGTAGCAATGTCTGATGTTGTCCTCGTTTTCTCTTTTTACTGTCTCCTTCTCTCTCTCTCTCCCTCTCTCTCGCTCTTTTTTTTCATACATTCTATCTATATAATGAATTTAGATGATAGGATAAAAATGCCGACAACATTGAAGACGATGAGCCAAAATCTCAGAAGCGTTTTCATGCTTTCCCGTTGACGCTTTTATCCTTTTTCTTAATGTTACTCTTTTTTTTCTTCTTTTCATTTACTAACATTTACTTCTTGCAATTCTTTTTAATCCTTCTAATGATCTTTTTTTTTTTTCAAACGAATCAAACCAAAGAAGCCAAAGAAAATAAAGATCTCGTATCATTTGTTTATGGCACTATATATTTTATATGCATTTTAGATTTATTCTCCTCTTATTTATTCACTAATACATGTTAATAAAAATATGTCATGATTGTTTTGGATTGTTAATCTGTCATTGTCTCATTTTTCTATCTTTCAAGTAAGTCATTAATAAATCAAATGAACAAGTGTTAATAATTTTTTTATTTAAATATCAATAAGATAATATCTATTACTATAATCATTTATCATATATTTTCGATGAGTGATGACGATCATGATCAAGATCAACTATACTAAGCTTGATCAATTATATATTCATTCTCATTATTTTGTCCATTCGAGCAGAAAACACATCTATATATGCACACGCGCCTTCTTCCGAGTTGAAGTACCATTATATCCCTATGTAGTATACTCCAAATGCATTGTATGTGTGCGTGTGTGTGTTGTTCTCCGTTGTTGACGTCGTTGCTATCATGCGTTTAAAGCTGTGCGAGCGATGAAAAAGAACGACTAAGGGCTCTCTACATACTGAAAAGATAAGAACAGCAACAGCAACAGCAACAGCAACAAAAGTTGTAGAAGGCAACTTTGCTGTGCTCTCTGGCCGTCATTTCTCTAGAGAAAGACGGTTCCGTAATAATCGGATTAGATGAATACCAGAAGAACAGACCAAATCAATGTGTGGTGCATGCAATGCATGTCATGGTGTTGTGATTGTTCTTTCTTTATTTTTTATCGTTACAATAGTCACAAAGTTGATCGTTCTAATATAACTGTCGACATGTCTTTATGAAAAAAGAACTATTTGAAAACGTTTAATAAAATTTATTGTTAAATAGCTGCGTGTCACACGCATATTTTTAGTAATTTTCTTTTTCTTCATGATCTTTTTTCTTGTTCTTTTAACACATTTTTCTAAATGATATAAAAATAAGATATAATAAAAGTACAAATTTAATGAAACGAACTAAATAACAATTCAATTGTTTGTAAAAACTCATAGTCACATTTACATTTATATGTATGTGTGTCAAATAAAGCAAAAAATTGTTCTTTTCTTTTTTTTTTTCTTCTTCCTATAATATGAATTCTATTTGATGTATAATTTTTCTTTCGAGTTCGTTTAAAATCGGGTTAGAAGAACTAAATGACAATTCTCGCACAACATATTTGCTATACTATAAAATCAACGATAGTAAGCTCGTCGTTTTTGCGTAATCAAATTGCCGCATATGCTCGCGCGCAATGTGTATTTGCTGTTTTTGTTATATATAGACGCTTTTTCTCTGTTTCTCGTCTTTCTTTGTTACATACAAATACATATCTATAATAATAATAATAATAATAATAGTAATAATAACAACAACAGGCACAATACGAGAACGAATGATGCGAGAAAAATTGTACAAGCAGTAGATTTCATTACACGCTAGTCGTTCACATTTTCTTTTTCTTTTTGTTTCATGTATGCGTATGGAAAAGTATTTCATATTCAAATAACATCAACATACTCTTATTCTCTACAATTAGAATAGTGATTGTGTGTGTAAGTCTCGTAGTGAATTACCCACCCTAATCATTACTGTCAAAACTCTCCGGGAAACTAGAACGGATATAAATGTCGATTAATAATATGGTCAAATGTTGAATATTTTTTTTTCCTATAAATGTATAGAATAATAAATTTGAACTTTACTAGTTGTTAACTGTAAATGTTTTATAAATGAGTTTAATAGTCTTTTGTTTTTTTTCTTTTATTATTAGAAGCTTTTCTTAACTACAATATAATTAAATATCAAAATATGAAATTTCGAACAATGACAATACAATTTGCATGTGACAGAATGCCCTAGAGATATACACTTGTTTTCTGTGTTTTTTGTCAATATATATAAAATATTGTTTAGTCGTCATATTTAGATATGTAATAATAAGAAAAAGATAGAATATACAAAAGAAAAGAAGACTGTATTGTTTACTCTTAATTTATGACAATAATTGTTTTAGCTTAGAATTTCTAAAGGACAACTGGCCTCTTTTGTCTATGAATTCTAGTCTATAACTTATCGGTTTCTTCTACTGAGTACACGTGTTTAGTGATGGAACACTACAATAGAATATTTATACAAGGCTAGGAAAATGTGTAGTAGTATAAGAAAAAGAGAGAAAAAAGAGAGAAAATACAAGTCAAGACAGAAGAGAGAGAGAGAGAGAAATACGAAAAGAAATTTTTTTGAGTGCATCTCAATGATGATATATTCTATCGTGATGGAATCGTCCATCGAACAAGAATGATTTTTTATGACTGTTTTTTTTTGTAACATTTCTTTTGCGCTCAATATTCTTTATTTATCAAAGATGAAATTATAGAAAAAAGAAGATAAAACGTTTAACGACAATTATTGATCAACGCTTCTAATTCACCATCTTTCACTCTATCATCGCCATCATCATCATCATCACTACCGCCGTCTTTTGTCGTTGAGTTTATTTATCTATATATTCATCGAGCGGCAAACGACGGAAGAAGTCCGCTGCTTCTGTTGTTGTTTCATATTTGGTTCCTATGTATGTTGTGCGTGTTGACGACTCGTCGCATTATTTATTGATGTCATAGTTAAAACGCACGAGGGACGAACAAACGACAACTAGAAAAAGAAAACTTCATCAGAATCTCTCGCTCTATTTATATATACATATATATATATATATAAAGAAAGAGATTGATGGACAACTAAGTTATAGTTTATGTATTATGATTATTATCATGTTCATTCTTTTCAATAATGAATGTCAATAAACCAAAACATGATAAACAAAAACCTGGTCATCATCAACAAAGACGTTCGATTGCTGAAGGCATGGCTCGTACAGGTATTAATCATGTTCAATTATCGGAATAAGAAAAAAAGAATAGAGATAAAATTTTGATATATCGTACGCCATTTAAGACGCCTCATATCTATAGTTAGCAGCTGTTCTTATGTCAAAGTAGATATTATAGAAAGCAAAGTGAGTAGGTTGTGTTTATGATTCAAGATGAAATTGAATCTTCTTGTCGATGTGTGCATTGATGTAAAAAAAAATAAGAGAAAAATTAATTAGAAACAATAAGAAGTATCGAAACACTTATTATTTTCTTCTATTTGTCTTATCTTCTCATTTTACAAGTCATTTTTTTCTCTTTCAATTATATATATTATGATCTCTGGTGTTCATAATAAAAATAGAAAAAAAAAATTTTTTTTTTCTTTGTCTATTACACGCTATTTTATATCCATACAATGATGTATAAATTAACGAAAAATATTGTTAATTGATATTGCTTAGATATAATATCAAATTTTTTCTATTAGCAATAATAGAAATTAAATAAAACAAAAGAAGAAACATGCAGAGTAGAATATTTGATTCTCGTTTTTTTTCTTCTTTCTTTTAGAGGCGTAACTATGTAAAGTTTCGTGGGGCGTAGTGTTTCCTTGGTTTTGGAAATTATCAGAATAACGCCTTTCTGCATTTGAAATTTGCATTTAGTTATTATAAAATATAAGTTAAAATTGATATTACATCTCGTCTAAAATTTGTTTTTTTTGATTATGTCATGTTCATACATTAAAATTAACATAGACATATTTCAATAAAGTGTAGTGCATTTAATTTCTAAAAAATCTTCTTTTTTTTCTATTAATTATTTGTATAGAAAAGAAGACTTAGAATACAAATGTATTAGTTTGATGAAAAGAGAAAGAAGATAAGTTAGCGTATATATATATATGTTTACATGACAAGAACCTTCGTCGTTATTGTAAGATTTCTGATGATGTCATATTAAACATCAATAATAGGATGTCTGCATGTAACATATCTCAGTCAAGAGTTATTGTTGCTTTTCTTTTTTTTTTTCTATCGTAATTTTTTTTTCTGACTAGTAATCTATTTTTCCTCAATCGTCAATTATTCTCGTTTGAGTTATTTCTTTGTTTATCTATAGCACCAACGTGTGCCGCTTTTGTACAAGCAATTGGTCTCTTTCGTGAGACAATTTCAACTAGTGATACAATAACAAAACCATTATTAACATCATCATCAACATCACATGATAATATGGCGGCAACAACAAGTGGAAATCGTAATAATGAAACATTACCAAATTCTCAAGAATCATCTATATCAAGTCGACGTGGTACAACATCAAGTTTATTTCCTACAGATTCATCATCAATAAGTTCAAATAAAAATCTTTCAACAAGATCATCAAGTCCATCACCATTTGTTGAAAAAAAACAAGGTATTGCACGACGTGGTGCATTGAGACAAAAAAATATTTATACTGTAAAAAATCACCAATTTATTCCAAGATTTTTTAAAACACCAACATTTTGTTCTCATTGTCGAGATTTTATTTGGTAATTATTATATATTCAATTATTTAATATATCTATTTATTTTTTCTTTTTAGGGGTTTTGGTAAACAAGGTTTTCAATGTCAAAGTAAATTCAATTTTATTTTGTTCATATATTTCTTCTTCGGTTTTTTTAAAATTTTAGTTTGTTCTCTTGTTGTTCATAAACGTTGTCATGAATTTATCAGTTTTGCTTGTCCTGGTGTTGATAAAGGAGCAGATTCAGATGTAAAAATAATTTTTATTTTATTCATTAATAAATTTTAAAAAATTTTTTATTATATTATGAAAATTTTAGGCTCCACGAAATAATCATAAATTTCTTATTCATACATATACTTCACCGACATTCTGTGATCATTGTGGATCTCTTTTATATGGACTCATACATCAGGGTCTTAAATGTCAATGCTGTGATATGAATGTTCATAAGAAATGTCAAAAATTAGTACCAGATTTATGTGGTCTTGATCATACGGAACGTCGTGGTCGAATACATTTACGTATAACATATGAACGTGAAAATAAATTAACTATTGAAATAATTGAAGCAAGAAATTTAATTCCAATGGATCCAAATGGTTTAAGTGATCCATATGTTAAAATAAAATTAATTCCAACAACATCAGATGGAAATAAAAAACATCATTTCAGTAAATATAAAACAAAAACTGTACGTGCAACATTAAATCCTCATTGGTTTGAAAAATTCACAATGTAAATTTCTATTAGATAAAAAATAAGGAAAAAAAAATATTTTTAATAATAATTTTTTTTTTAAAATTCATAGCGAATTAACTGATGATGATAAAGATAAACGATTATTAATTGCTGTTTGGGATTGGGATAGAACATCAAGAAATGATTTTATGGGTTCACTGTCATTTGGTATATCAAAAATTATTTATTTATTGATTTATTTATTTACATATTTATTCTTCTAGGTGTTTCGGAATTAATGAAAGAATTCGTTGATGGTTGGTTTAAATTATTAGCACAAGAAGAAGGAGAATTTTATTCAGTACCTGTACCAAATGAAGAAGGTTTAAAAATTCCTATAAAATCATCAAGTGTAATTGTAATAGGAAACAAAAATCTTATTATAGATAAATAAAATGAAATAATTTATTTTTAGAAACCTGTTTCTGTTCGAGAAGTAACTAATCGTTCAGATGTATTAGGAAGTGGAAATTTAAATTCAACTGATCAAATGATAATACGTTCAAATTCTCAAATACAAGCAGTTAAAGTAACAGATTTTAATTTTATAAAAGTACTTGGTAAAGGTTCATTTGGAAAAGTAAATTAAAATATTAATATTAGAAAAATAAAGAATTTATTCATGTTCTTTTTTTATTATTATAAAGGTTGTTCTTGCTGAACGTAAAGGAATATCAGATGAATTATATGCAATAAAAATTTTAAAAAAAGATATTATTGTACAAGATGATGATGTTGAATGTGTTATGATTGAAAAAAGAGTTTTAATGTTAAATGATAAACCAAAATTTCTTGTACAACTTCATTCATGTTTTCAAACAGTGGTAAGACAAAAGAAAAAAAAGAATTCTTTTTTTTTTTATTTGTCTCATAAAAATAAAAATCTTGTTATTTTTATTTATCATTTAGGACCGATTATATTTTGTTATGGAATTTGTTAATGGAGGTGATCTTATGTATCGTATTCAACATGAAGGAAAATTCAAAGAACCAGTTGCATGGTAAATCAATCTTTTCTTTTTTTTATAATTAATAGAAAAATATGTTGGCCTTAAAAACATTGATTGAGAAGAATTAAGCTATAATAAATAGATATGATCTATTTTTCTTCTGTTCTAATTAAGCTGAAATTTCTGTATCTTGCTATAGAATTTTCTAATGAGAAAAAAATTGTTTTCTTTATGTATAAGATATAAATAGATGAAATATTATTTTCTTTCTTTTTTTTAGTTTTTATTCAGCTGAAATTGCAGTTGGTCTATTCTATTTACACAATAAAGGTATAATCTACAGGTATGAATATAAATTAATAAGATATTGATAATGATTTTTATTATTATTTTTAGAGATTTAAAATTGGATAATATATTATTAGATAGTGAAGGACATATTAAAATAGCTGAGTATGATTAAATAAATATTCTTTTAAAAGTATATTATATTTATTCTATTATAGTTTTGGAATGTGTAAAGAAGGAATAATAAATGATAGAAAAACATCAACATTTTGTGGAACACCAGGTAAATAAAATTTTAATATGATTTACTTTGTTTTTAAATAAATTATTTTCTTCGTTTTTTTTTAAGATTATATTGCTCCTGAAGTTAGTGTTACAGATTTAATAGAATATTATTGTTATTATTATTATATTTATTTAGATTATTTTATATCAAAAATATGGTAAAAGTGTAGATTGGTGGGCATATGGTGTTTTACTTTTTGAAATGCTTGCTGGTCAACCACCATTTGATGGTGAAGATGAAGAAGAACTTTTTACAGCTATTACAGATCATAATGTATCTTATCCAAAATCAATGTCATTTGAAGCTGTATCAATTTGTAAAGGAGTATGTTATTTTTTATTTTAACTTATTCTATCGAAATTAAGATTCTTTTGTTTTTGTTGATTTATTTTTCGATAATAATTGTTAATCATATAAAACATGAATTAGTTGTAGTAATTATGAATGACAAATGATCCTGTTGTTGATCGATTGATATATCTAGACGAGAAATACCAAGGATATGATATAATAAATGGATTGTTAATGTCCTTAAGGAATTAGATATAGTAAATGATAAATATTTTTTTGTCTAGTTAATGACAAAGAATCCTCAAAAAAGACTTGGTTGTCATCCAACAGATGGTGAACGTGAAATAAAAGATCATTCCTTTTTTCGACGTATTGATTGGTTACGAATTGAAGCTCGTGAATTACAACCTCCATTTAAACCAAAAATTGTATGTATTCAAGTTTATATATATATGTTTTCTTCTTTTCTTTTTTTTTAATGTATATTAGAATTTAGAAAAACCTTTAGTTATGTAGAGTTAGTTGTTTTGTGTTATTGTCTTGTTTTTAGAAACATGCTCGTTTAGCGGAAAATTTTGATAAATGTTTTACAAACAATCCATTGAAAATGACATCATGTGATCCACTTGTACTTGCATCAATTAATGAAGATACATTTCATAACTTTTCTTGTTATAATCCACTTTTCATGAATGAAAAAAATAATTCATGAAAAAAACAAAAAAAAACAAAATTCAGTGAATATATTTCTCCTTGTCATTTGTCTGCTAACTGTATATGTATGTATTCGCATTTGACTTTTTTTTTTTATTTAAAATATTATCCGGTTTAATGTATAATTTGACATTTTTTTTTTCTTTTTCTCATTATTAAAATCTAGATCGGAATTCGTGTTTTTTTGTCTTTTTAAGTAGTGGAATATTTGCATGTGTATACTTTTTATTTTTACTTTTTTTTTTTCTTTTTTGTGTTTTGTTTATAGTAAAATATGTCATTATTCGTTTTATCTTCTTTTTTCGTTGATAGATTTTTATGTTTGCTTATGTCTGTATTTTGATGTTTTGTTTTTTATTTGCTAATGTTGATGATATGTATTTCAAAAATAATCTGTGACATATATTATATTTTAACAAAAAATTTTATTCAATTGATATGATAAAATGAAAACAAAAAAAGATAAGTGTTTAGATTTTTTTCCATTTGTTTTATTATTTTTTGTCTAATGTAAATAATTAAAGGAAATATTTATGAATTGATCTGATTCTACAGGGAATATTCAATTTAATTATGAAATTTTATAATTTAAATATAGTTGAGTAAATATATTCTTATTTTTTTTCTTCTAGACAAGCAATAATGATACATCAAATTTTGATGGAGAATTTACTAATGAACCTTTTCAATTAACGCCTTGCGATAAACAACTTATTATGAATATTGATCAAAATGAATTTGAATCGTTTACATATATGAATAATGCTTTTATTGTTGCACCACCTATTACAAGTACAAGTATATAAAATCAAGCTATTAAATTAAATATAAAAATTTTCTTGGAAAAAAAAAACATCGAGATTTTCTAAATTTGATAATATTCAATTATATCTGTATATTGTACGTTTTGCTGTTTGTCTGTTTCTGTCATTATATAAAATCTTATTATTTCTTTTTTTTTTTCGGTCATTTATTTATATTAAATTGCTCGATTTCTTTAAGTTATACTTATTTATAAAAAACTATATATTTATCTTTATGTAAAAGTTTAATGTATTTTCTTTTTATTTGTTTTACCAAACGTATGTTTGTGGAATTAATGGAATAACAGCCTGAATAAATGATTGTATTGGTACATAACCGTTAACACCACCACCAATTTGAGTCCAAGCTGTATCAAAATAAGTATTTTGAATTGGAAAATTATAAACTTGTTGCATACTATTGAGTAATAATTGAGCTTCTTGAGCTGAAAGATAACCTGGTTGACTAAGAGGAAAATTATTAAAAACATAAGACCATCGTTGAATTGGATTAACATTACGTTGTAACATAAGAAAAGCCATAAGAAATTCATCAAATGTTAAAACACCATTACCATCTCTATCAAACATAAGAAATATGCGTTCAGCATCATTATTAATATTCCATGATAAACCAGCAATGCTTGCATAGATATTTTTAAATTGATTTATTGTCATTCGTCCACCAGTTGCCGCAGCTTGTTGATTAAAAGCAAGCTGAAGTTGTTGAAGTTGAGCTGGTGAAATACCAGTCATTTGAGAATAAGCATTCATATCCCAATTACTCCATGGTGAAATACCTACTTGAGTCCACATATTTTAAAAATTGTTTTGTATTAAAATATTTAATATGTATAAAATGAAATATATCTGGATACGTTAATAACATCATCTATTTATATGTCGATATGGTTCCGCTTGAATGATATTGTTTACGTATTAACGCTGGATATTTTTTTTTTGATGACGCATTTATTTTTACTTAAAAATATAGATATCGAATAATATAGAATATTGTAGAATTATTTGAGCTATTAATTATTTTTAGAATCATACTATATTTATTTTTTACGTCATTGTTTTTTTTTTAATTATAATATTTCTATACATATGAATCGAACAATTTTGAGTTAAAAATATTTCGAATATTTTGTTTTTAATCAGATAGAAAAATTTGAATTGATATACGATTATTATATATTTCTATACTATCTAATTCTTTATATTGATTTATAAATGACATATGTAAATAGAAAATGATTGCGTGATTGAATTGCATTTCGATGTTATGAATGCATGACTTTCGTCTATATTGTAGATCATATAAAATTTTATATGAAGTATTTTTATTTAATTTATAGCAAAATTTGATTTTGCAAATTTATTTATTTATATATTTATTTTATGAAATAATAGTTTGAATAAATGATGATATTGTTAGATAATCATCCTAATTGTATTGAAGTGGATCTTCTCAAATAGGAAATTGTAGAATAATGATTGAATTGAAAGATATTCTGCTCGGCTAAGAGAACTTGTTAGGAATATAAGACTATTGTTATATTAAACTAATAAGAAATTCATGATATGTTATAGATCTATTTTTATCTTTATCCAACATAAAATGATATTTAGCATTGGCATGTATGTTTTGAAAAATATTTTTGAATGTCATTCTACTATTATTTGATACTGTGTATTGAATTTAATCTAATAAAAGATGAGACATGTAAAAATAAAAATTAATATCTCAAATATTCCATAATAAAATAGTATATTAGTTATTTATCTTCTATAAATTATAAGACATGTATATGAGAAAGTAAACAAAACACCCAAGGTTAAACGAGTATATTCGTGGTTTTTTTTTTTTTTTCTGTAATACGTTATATTTTGTTTAATGGATGTAGCAATGACGTCAAGGTTGAATAAATATCTGATCATATATTTGAGTAGAAACCAAAAATATTACCACCGCGAATGATTATCATGTAATGTATGTATTTATTTTCTTAATTAGCTTTTTTTTTGTTCTGTTTTTTAATTACATAAGTGAATAAATAAAAGTTCGAGTTTAATAAAAAAAATAAAAAACTTTATTCAGTTTTTTCTTGTTCATTTTCAGTTGTTTTATTATTAATATTTATTTCATTATCAGGTTGTAATAATACTTTGCCAATATTTTGTCTATGATGCATACGTTGCATAGCTTCACCAATTTTTGAAAATGGATAAATATTATCTATTTGTGGTTTAATTGAACCTTGTTCATATAATCGAAATAATTCATTCATTGTATTTAATGAAAATTCTTTTGTATTATCAAGATCTTTTAATAAATAACCTAAATGATAACCAGCTATACTTTTATTTGTTGAAAGAATTGATAATGAATTTGTTGAAAAACATTTATACCATGTTTTAAATGCGGTTAATAATGAACGATTTTCTCCACCAGCAGCAACATTTGCTGCACCTATATATGTATATAGAAAAAAGAATGAAAAGAATTAATGATGTAATATTTACCAAAATAAATTATTTTTCCTAATGGTTTAAGTAAATCATAACCACGTACACTATCTTCTCCATTTAATGGATCCATAATTATATCAACACCTTGAAAAGAAAAATGAAAAAAGAAAAAGTTCGGTGTTTTTTTTTAAATTTTATTTACCATTTGGTGAAATTTTACGAATTTCCGTTACATAATCTTGTGTACGATAATCAATAGGATATGTACAACCCATTTGTTTAATAATACTATGTTTTGATGCTGATGCTGTTCCAAAAACGGTAATATTTTCAACTGTTTTACATAATTGAATAGCCGCAATACCAACGCCACCTACAATTCATTTTTAAATTTATGAGAGAAAAAAAGATTTTTCTTTTTCTTGTCTTTACCAGCTGCCATATGTACAAGTACACTTTTATTTGGTCGTAAATTTCCAAATTCAAATAAAATTTGATAAGCAGTTATATAATTAACAAGTATTGCAGCTCCTTCTTCAAATGACATTTTATCAGGCATTTTAAAACATTGTCCACTTGAAACAGTAACAATATCAGCCCACATACCATCACCAGCGAATGCAACAACTCGATCACCAACAGCAAATTGAGAAACATTTGAACCAATTTCTTCTATAATACCTGATGCTTCAAAACCAGGAACATAAGGATATTTTGGTGCCGGTGAATAAAGACCTTGTCTAATATTATAAACCAATATATATTCAAAAAAAAAAAAATTTCTCACCGTCTCATTAAATCAGCAAAATTAAGACCTGCAAATTTAACACGTATAACTACTTCATTTGCATCTGGTGTTCGATATGGACATTGTTTTATTCGAAGTTTATCATATCCACCTGCACCAACTAATTCTACAGCAGATATTAAACGAGGTCTTTCACTGCTTTCATTCGATGCCATCTGTTTGATTAATTTATTAATCTAAAATTATTAGAGAAAAAAAATATTTTGTTCATTATTCATTAATATTCCAATAAGCTTTCTCTTTTATTAATATCTAATTCACATTCAATATATGCATAATAATAAACATGCACACATAAAATCCAAATAATAATCAACACTTTGCTTCAAACATTCTTTTTTTCTCTAATAGATAAAAGACAACACAACATGTGTAAAACTAGGTCAATATGACGAGGCAAAAAAAAATGTTGTATTCATTTTTATTTATTTGAATATTATATTAGTCATACTAACAATATAAATGTATCATATACGTATCTATTCTATTTCAAATAAGAAAATCATCAAATACACAAAAAACAAAAAGACGTTATTTTATTTGTTTCGTTTACTTCATTATTTCTTAATTTATTTGAATGATGAATATAATCGATTATGTCATGTAAATAATGATAACAACAAATTTTACTGAATCAATCATATCTATATGAGAAACGAATATTTTCATTTTATTATTATATTCGTACAGAATCTCTTAAAAATTTCAATCTATAAAAATATTATATTTTAAAACAAATTTAATAAGTATACATTCCAGTTAGAAAGAAAAAAGGCATTTTGTCGTTTAAACTATGGCGTACATTTGTCTACGTTTCCATGCGCTTTTCGAGGCTAATTTTCGTTCAAAAAAGCATTTAGAGTGATAAATGTGTATTTTGGTCAATACATTATAATTTACAAATGCTTAATTTATCAAGTAGAAAATTTTGTACCAATCAATCTTTCAAACATAAAATAAACAATCAATTTTAAATATTCAGTGTTAAAAACATCATTTTAATTATATGTTAATAAACTACTACTAGAATTTAAAAAAAAACATTTTGTGATTAATATGAAAGAAAAACACATTTAAAAAATAACATATACTTGTTTTCTTTTTGTAATATTTCGAAATTTTATGTAATATTATTATATGATTGACTATGATGTTTAAAATTATTATCAACATATTCTTTTGACTTAAAAGAAAATTCGTTAGAATTTGTTTGTCAAGATTTTATTTTACAAAAAAAAGAATAACGGATTTCAGTTAAATAAATAATGTTTTTGTCTTAATCATATTCAGTCAATGACAAATATATATATATATATATATATATATTGAAATAATAATATGTAAGATTATATGATGAATTAATTGTTAGATAACATACTTTTGAAATAGATTTTCTCAGGTATATTTTGCATAATCTTATTGAAATTTAATAATATATAATATTGAATTAACTAAATTATTTTACAATAAATAAGAGAAAAAATAAATTGTAAGTAATACATACAATTATCTAATTGAATAACAAGTTTTTTAATGAAATGATTATGATTGTTGCGGAAAATGATATGAAAGAAAAAAATTGTATTCATTTTTTTGTTATTCTAAAAGAATTTATTTTTAAAGTAAAATTTTTCTAAGTAATTAATCTCGTCTAGTTCTTTAACAAATATTATCATAATACTATTTTAATGTTGATTTGTTTTATAGGAGTATAATTTACTATTTTTTTCAGAAATATACTAATGATTCAACTAAAGATTCTTTTTCATATCTATTGAATAAAGATTTAATTGGTTATAAATATTAACCAATGAAAACGAATAAAATATAAAGGTAATAATTTATTTATAAATTATTTTATTTAATTCAAGAATTATCAATACAAAAAAGGAGCAATTCTTTGAAATATTTATTATAATAATATTACTTATTGAATTAAAAAGATTTTCAATATAGATACCGTTTGTTATGATCGATTAATTCTTCCTGTTTTCAATATTTTTCTTTTATGTAAATATATTTATCTGATTTGAATTAATAAATATTACTTCCTTGAATTTGATGAAAAATATTTAATCCTATAATGACATCATTCAAAATGACTTTTTCCGTTTTTTTTATTTATGATTCAAATTTCCTTTTTATATATTTGCTTTTGGTTAACTGTATTTTGAGTATGCATATGTATTAGACATTATTATGAACTAAGGCACTCGTTTTCTTTTTCCACTTCTATCCACCCGTGCACATTACCTGTCTTCGTTATGTCAATAGTCTCCAAGCAAAATTATATACGAACAGCTTCTGACAGTCAGAGAGATACTCAAGAAATCAAAACAACTTATTGAATACGCTTGATGTGAAAAACTTTATACACAATCAGTGAGAAAAAAAAACTAAGAGAGAGAGAGAGACAGTAAACGATTGAAGCAGATTTTTTTCTTAGTGTATTGCGGTTGCATAAGTGTTGTTGTTGTCTTTAAAAAAAAATAAGATAACCAATAAAACGAAGACCATTTTTAACCTTCATAAGTGTTTTTTTTTCTCGTCAACTATAAAGGTACTCATTTGTAATATCACTACGCATTGTCAAATAATCATCGTAACTATCAAATATCGTATTTTGTTTTTACTTATATAGGATATATAAAAAATAAAGTAAGGATACTTGATCTTGTCTTCATATATATCATCTCGTTTTATGTTAAACAATCGTTTTTTTTCCTTTTATTTCTAAGTTTTATTGACAATGATTTCAATTGAGATTATATATGTGAGAAGAAAAAAAAATTAAGAATTATACCATCATTATTGTAAAATTCCGTTTGTTAAGTGTATGAAAGTATTTATTATTGAAGTACAAAAAAACATAAATTTTTCTTGTTTGTTACCTTATATTTAAAAGCACGGAAAGTATATATATATATATATATGTGTGTCTAGTAGCATCATAATGGCTTCTTTTTTCATTTGCTTTTGCTTCCAAACGTTCGTACTTTTTCGCTCGATTGATCATATCAACAATCATCTTACAGCAATATCCGTATACATTTAATGTTTCGATGTTTCTTTTTTTCCTTTTCGTAATGAATATTTTCAATAGATTGTATTGAAAATCAAGGTTAGTAGAGGATTTGTCGTATATACGAGAGTAAAAGGTTATCTTTTACTGTCGTATATACGAGAGTAAAAGGTTATCTTTTATCGTGTAGGCTAATTTGTTTGACTTGATTGCATTGGTACTGTGGATTGTTTAAACAAAGATTAACTTTTCTTCTTTTTTTGTGTTCTTTGTAGACTGTATCTAATGTAGGCGAAACGACATTCTTCTACTTCATATTCATTCGATAGAATCATTGAATTGTTCGTTTTTTTTTCTTCTTCTTCTTTCATTATAGAGAGAAGATGTTCACGTAATAGTTACTTTGAATAGCTTTGTAAAAAAGATGAACAAAACATACATATAAATGATTTGTTTTATACTTAGATCATTATGCTTAGTCAACTTCGACGAGGACATCATCACGAATTTGATGGGTAAATTATCAAGTGTATTAGTTTTGCTTTAATTTAATTTATTTTAGTGATCCAATGTCTGCACGTACAATAAATGGTCATGGAGAGCATTGGAAATCTCCAGGTAAAAATTTATTTTTTTTCTTTTTCTTTTTCTTCATTCTTTATAAGTATTTCATTTCTTATTAATCAAATTTATATAGTTACTTATACGGTAAGTGTAATATATTTTGCCTTAATATGAATTGGCGATAAAAAAATTATTGAGCAGCTTTTTTGGTTTTATATTATTATCATCATATTGTGATGTTTATTGATCGATTGGTAGTTACTGCTATTGCTTGCTATCTAGCTTATATTTTATTGATTTAGTCACATCTTCCACACCCATTTCATTTATCAAGCTATATAGAAGTTTATGCATACATATATAAATATGTATATATATATTTTTTTGATGGTAATTGTTAACTGATTGGTTATAGTTCAACATCAGATTTAACACGTATGAAACAAGAATAAAGCGTGATAAGAATAGTAGCAATGAGATATCCGTCTTTTCTTTTCTTCTTCCGATTTTTTTTCTTTTCTTTATCAGGTTTTATTATTTGTCTATGATGAATGAATAGTTCCTTATACTATGATTCGTTCTTTTATTTGGACAAAGTTTGTCAAGTTTTTTTTTTCATTTTCTTCTTCTATTTCGCTTTTTCGTTTTCTTGCTCTTGTTCTTCTACCTCTACAAATTGGTTGTCGTCGTCTGTCTATTACAGGAAAGCGAGTTCTACTAGTTATAAACAGCACAATTATTATTTGCCGTTTTCTTATCCGTCGAACATACATACAATCGTATTTTCACATATATATTCATATAAGAAGAAAAAAAAGTGAGAGAAAAAAATAGAGAATTTAAAAAAAGACACACGTCAATCACCAACACCTTTTTATTTCACTTAATTCGAATAAAAACAAAACAGTATTGCAACATTGTTACTTATTTATTCGTCGTCAACGTGACTTGTAAAAAAAGAAAATAAAAGAGACAAAAATATAGCGAAGAGTAAAACAAAAAAAAATAGATTAAACTTTCAAATGACTTTTCATCAAAGTCAATCACCTTTGCATGGTCATTTACATGCCAATCCGTCAGGTTCACGTTATTATTTTAATGATTCACATACTGGTATGTTAATCATATTATTATTAATTTAGTTTTCTTTTTTTAAACAATACAAAATTGAAAAGATATGATTAATAATTTTCGTTATTTTTATTTTTTATTTAGATCGAATTAATTCATCGTTTATAACTAATAATATATTACCTGATGCTTATCCAACACGTTCAAATTCCTCTGTATTCAATCCTGATTTATCACGAGCATTTCGTGTTGATGCTTATCTATTAGCTATTGTTAGAATTGAAGATAAACGAGGTACATTATATATATCAAATTATTTCAAATGAAACTTTATGCTTATTTTTAGGTACTTTCTATTCGGCTGAAGTCGTTAATAAATTACGTCAAAAGGAACAAACACAAAAATTTATCAATAAACCATGTTCTTTATTTGTTACAGATCGTTCTTTTATTATATTTGATCGAGCAGCTCAAGTATAAAAAAAATATTCATATTATTTTATTATTTGTTTTGATATGTCTAGGTTATTGCTGAAACAATACCTGTTGAAAATGTTGATCCAACATGTGTATCATCTGAAACACCAGATACACTTAATGATATATTTATGTATCGTTTAATTGATCGATATCCAGGAACGAATAGTTATGAATCATCATCAGTTATTGTATTTAAATGTTCAAATAAAGAATCAAAACTTCTTGTTGATCATATTCGAAATGCTAATGGAAAAGCATTAAGAACTCCTCGAAGGTATTTCTAGAAAAAGAAATATAATTTATTTTTCTCTAAAATTTTCTTTCTTTCTTAGTGCACGATCAGAAATACGAAGTACAATTGATCGTCGTTTAAATGATACAGGAGGTTTAACAATCTATGATCCACAACAATTTTCACATGATACTTCACCAATAATGAGTAAAAATAATGATTTATTATTTAATAATTCTTCTTTTTTTTTTTTATTTAAAGGTCCAACATATGTCGTTGGTCCACAACATACATCACGTACAGTAAATCAACAACATCCAACAGATTATTATAAACGTTTAACAGATGATTTAAATAAATGTTTTGATGATATTGAATTATTTGTACGTTATCTTGAAACAATTATGGAATATACAAGAGAATTAGAACGTGATTATCGACGAAAAGATAAAAAATCAAGTTTGTTCATTAATATATTCTTTTAATTTTAATATATTTATTATTTCTAGTTGGTTTAAAACAAATAGTTGAAAAATTACCTGATGATAAATATTTTATTGATATATTACAAAAATTTAAATATTCATTTAATCTATTAGGTGACGTTAAACATATAATACATAATCCAAATGCACCAGAATTAATACATTATTTATTATCACCATTACAATTTATTGTATATACATTACGTACAAAACATGTTAATCAATTACAATTAGCACAAGATATATGGGTACCAATAATAACAAAAGAAGCAAAAGAATTATTATTAAATTGTTTAACATCAAAAGAACATGAAACTTTACGAAATCTTGGTCCAGCATGGATTCGTACAGCGTATAAAATCAAATAAAATTTTTTATTTTTTTTTTAGATTTTTTTTTTCATTTATATTTAGTGAAGAAACATCACAAAAGTATGGTGATTATCGACCGGTATTTTTTGAAGGACGTCCTATATGGTTTCAAGAATCATCTAATGAACATCCATTACAACCAACACGTAGTATTGATGAACGTCAAACATCAATCTGGTCTTCTCCTCGAGTATGTATTTAATTATTTCATTTTTCTTTTTTTTTAAATTTTAATCAACAATTCAAAAAAAAGCCAATCTATTTTATTTAGCAACCAAATCAAAATAATAATAATAATGGTCAATCAATAAATCATCAGACAACACCTGTTGGACGATCATCACCAGCAATAGGACATTTTGATACATCAACTGTTGATCGATCAGTTAAAAATGGTGCTACAGATAATTATAATGTTCATTTACAAAATGAACATGCTTGGGCTATTGATAGAAAACGTGCAGGAGCTAAGTTAGTTATTAGATTAATTAATTTAGTTAAAATTAGATTGGATTTAATTGTTGTTGTTTTTTTTGTTTTTATAAAGAATTTGTGTAGTAAAAGTGGATCGTAAAGGACAAAATCATAAAGAATTAACTGTACGACGTGGTGAATTACTTGAAATTGAAAATAATTCCAAGAAATGGTGGCGTGCAAGAAATTTTCATGGTGATGTTGGTCATGTACCACATAATATTGTTGAAGAAATTGAAATAGAACAGCGACCAATTGTATGTTAAAATGTTCTTTTCTTTTTCTTTAATATCAATAAAAAAGAATAATTAATAATTTTATTGCTTTTTGTTTTTGTCTTTATTATAGAAAACTACATCGTCGAATCCATCAGGTATAAATTCGCATCGTCCTCTAACAAACACAATTAGTCGTTCGCGTCATAACTGATCAAAATAATTAAATACCAAGCTTATACTATCTCTTTACACTTTCTCACCCTCTGTTCGCTTTTTTTCCTTCTTTTTGTCTTTTTTTTCTTGTTATTATTGCATGTGTACAATACACTCACTTCTCTATTTCTATTGTGTTCATGCGTACACGTATGATGTGTGTGTGTGTGTGTGCTTTTGGTTCAGCTTATTCTTTTGATTTAGATTAGAGATATAAGTGAGTGTATCATTGCTCTTTCGTTTTTTTTTAAGTCATCAATAATTACAGAAAGAATAAATCAAAACAGTGAAATTTTTGAAAAAAAAGAAACAATAACAGTTAGTTTCATTGTTCGTTTCTTTTTTTCTTCTTTTATTTAATAGTTCGTACATATGTACAAAGCAGTATCTTTCATTGTGTACTGCTTGATTGTACTATTGAAATATCAATTTTATCATATGTTGCAATCATTCTCTTTGTATATATATATAGAAATGTTCATTGTTTATCATTTTATGTATGTCTACATTCGTCTTTTTTTTTTCTTGCCAATTAGAGAAGAAAAATACAAAATTTTCCTGTTATTGAGCATGTTACATCAATAGTAACTATATCTGCCCTATTTTCTTTTTCGTTCTTTCAATTTGATATTCTTAAAATTTATCTAACAAGATGGATATCGACGGGCAATTATTCTTTCTCCTATATGTGTGTATATGTATATTGTACTTTTTTTTAAGTGTACAAAAAGGTAAAAAAAACCTTTAACAAATAATTGTATATGTACTATGTCTATTGATTCAAAAATCTATTTGTCATTGTGTTTCATTCGTTCTTTCATCGTTCTTGATTTTGTTTTCTTTGTTTTTTTTGTTATTGTGTTAATTAACCATTGCTCATTGAAATTTGTTTTTTTTTTCTAAATTCTTCATTCATTCGTCATAATGTTGAAAACACGAATAAATCGAATGTGAGTGAATTAGAGAGAATAAAACACACACACATACACATTTTAAGCTTTTGTCTTATTGCTGCGTGTTTTACACACATATATTTACATTACTCTTCTGCACTATAGACAAAAACGCTGATTAATTTTTATATAAAAAATATATACAATATCTGCTTATATATTTATGTATATATATATACTTTAGCTTTGATCTCACGTTCATCAAGTGTACCGAATCGGAGATTTCTTAATGTCAATGGATATCGTCCACGTAATGGCAATGATTATACACAGTTCCTTCTTCGTTCACCATCTTCTGGAAATAATTTCATTATGCAATCAAATAATAGCACAGTTACAAATCCAGTAATTGCAAGAGATCAATTTTTTCAACAACCATTTCCATCATCAAATTTTTCAACATCATCTCCTCCACAAACAATTCCCCCGCCAGCACCACCACCACCTCCAGCTCCACCAATACCATTAGATTTATTAACTAATCGATCATCGCCATGGTCAACAATAAATATACCAGAAACTAGTAGAACAAGGCGTACTCGTGCAAATACTAATTGTAAGTTTTTTTGTTTAAAACAAATTAACTTTATTTTTACTTGAATAGAATATGAAAAAATGAACATTTTCATAATTGATCAAAGATAAGAGATAGTAGAAATCATTCATATCATTTCATTGTTTGATAAAATATACTATAATTGACTAATATTACAATCAAAATCAAATAGAAATAGAATGATTAGTTATCTTTAATAATTGTAATTGTTCAGATTATGAATATCACATATATTCAGATATAGATTATATTCGCTCATAACTATGCATGCATTTCAGAATTGACTATAATAAGTCTATATACAATAAAATATGTGATCCAAAAACTGACTGATCACAGATATTCGAAAAGAATTTCATTCTGAATTTGTTGAGTAGTTCCTAAACTGAAATTGAAGTTTGAATTAGAGTCTGAGTTCGATGCATGTCTAGTCATAATACTGTATAGGAATTCCATTATGTGAATAAGGTTAAGTTTGATTACTTATTCTAAAAACTTTGGCATAATTTTAATTTCTTCTTTTCTCTTAGCTACTTCACAAGTAGATGAATTACAACAAGAATTAACACAACGTTTGACAGATCGAATTGGTTTTATAAATCAAAATTCATCAAAAGAAGATGTTCAACGTTGGTTAACATCAAAAAATATCTCACCTGGGTAGATATATATTTTCTATATAAAAATAAAAGAAGAGAGAACTTTTTTTTAAAGACTTGCTCAAAATTTACGTGGTATGAATGGTGAGGAATTATTTCAATTAACAAAATCTACACTTGATCAATTTACCAATGAAACTGAATCAGCTAGAATTTATGCATTATTATTACAACAAAAACAATTATCTGGTGTAAGATTTTATTGTTTATGAATTTATTTTAAATTTTTTTTTGCTTTTAGTATCGAAATGGAAACGCATCTGAAAGATCACCTATGTTAAATAATAATGGTTTTGGTTCGCTTAAAGCTAGTACAATTAAAGGTGCTGATGGTAATATAAAATTAAGATATTTTTTTAATATAATTAACTAATAAAAAATTTCTCTATGTGCTTTGTTTTTAGATAGTTTTTCTTTAAGATTTAATGATACATTAAGTCGTTCATTAAAAATAAAATTAAAACAACGACGTGATAAAATTGAACAATCAGAATTAATTGATCGAACGGTATTATAAAATATTTTTTTTTAATGTATATTTCTTGACAATCAGTTGCCTTCATTTTTTTTCTTATTTTTTATTTTTTAAATAACGTCTTTAAATGACACAACTAGAATTTTCTATTAAAAATAAAAATCTTATATGTGTATTCTATTTTAAGAATTATAAATAATTGAAATTTTTCTTGTTGTGTAACGTATTATTAATAATATAAGACGAATAAGAAATAATAAGTGTTGATGTATATGTTATCAATTGACTATTTTATATGTTTGAATGAACCATAAATTCTTTGTTTTTTTTCAACGTGAGGATGGTGTTTGAGAGATCAGCTAGTTTACAAATTATAATGTGTGAAAAATATACGTCGAAAGGATTATATATCTTTAATGGTCAAATAAAGTGAGCTCGAAATTTTGAGCTCCCTTTTTCTGACTGCCAATGGATATTACGCATGTGAATCGCACAAAAATTTCCGAACGCTAGCACAAACTATGCACCACTACACAATACTGATTATATGAATTCGAATATTCATTAGTTCATTTTTGGTAAACTATAGACAGAAAACTTTCGGCTTTATCTAAATGACAAGACACATTGTTCAAGAACAAATACTATATTAGTATTGATAATAATATCAAAAAATAAATAAATGAGTTTTAAAGGCTTTATCAATGTTGTAAATATCATTCTAATTGGCAGCAGTTATTGATAAAAAATAATGTAAAATTATCACCTGGACAGTGCCAAGAAATATAAGTGAAATAGTAGCACGTTAGAAAGATGTCACAATACTTTAGCCGAATCGAAAGAATGGACAATTTTGAACTAGCAGAATTGAAGAACAAATGATGCTCTATTGGACACACCGTGCTGTCACATCGAACAATTCCGATTTTTGGAATAATTAAGTCTTGAATTTATGTGCAATCTGTAATCAGTTCAATTGTAAAGCACTGCAAATTTCTTTAAAACTAAAGTCAACTTTAGAGAATTCGAACATAATCTTGGATCTTATTTTTAATATAATTTTTATGGTGAAAAACATAAAAAAGTGTTAGTCAAAATTTCACGAAAAACGATTTTTAACATTTTATCACTAATAGTATGTTGAGTCTATCTTCATGAAAACAAAAACCTATTTTGAAAAAATCTTTTTATCAAAATACTTAGAATTAAAAGCTCTACAATTACTGAGAATTTCATCGAAATCCAAGGAATTTTTTGTATATTTCTTCTTATGAATTTTTATTTTTCGTCTAATTCATCTCATTCCGATCACCACTAGCTAAACTATTAAAAACACGAGTGATAATAAAGGTAATTACAGCGAATATAATAAGTAATATACGCCATCAATTATGTTAAAAATATCCTCTTATATTTGTTTCATGTATAATAAAACATTCTTTCATTAATGAATTTTCTAATGAAATTATATTTAATTAATATGAATATATATGCGAAAAAAGCGTACATGAAAGCTAACCATTATTCGATTAATAAAATGTTAACTAGTTGATCTTGTCTCCTTGCTTTTACTTGTATCTGCATGTATATACGAGTGAAGAGCGCGCGCTCAATTGTATCGTCCACGAAAATATTTGATGAAACTAAATTTACTAATGGGAAAAAACCACGTGTTGCATTTGATGGAGCTATGTCGAATGTATATGAAAACAATATTTTCTCTACGATTCTCAATGATATGACGGAGATTCATAATATAACCAGCTGAAGCAGCGCTATGTATATAGCGTGATGATCATTATTCTCAATTTTGTGTAAAACTTTTGTTTTAACAAGGTTTTTGAAACAAACGTCTTTCACTTGTCAAATTATTTTCTTTTCTTCTCTCTTGCACATTCGATCAAATTTATTTCAATCGAATTTCTTGAAATGGAACACCGATGATTTAATCTGTATTTGAGTAAACATGAAAAGCGTCTTAACGTCTATTATTGATAGGTTCACATTCATCAAGTTCAGATACAAGCAACAATTTTAAAAAGATCGCAATGTAAAGAAAAAATCAAAATTTTCTTGCATCAGTCTGTGTGGAAAGACTAAGTATTTAATATTGTTACTATGATTTCTCGAGAAATAAAACAGCTAGAATCTTGATTTTTTCAAAAGAAAATGGCCATCATCTTGAGACTAATATATTTTAAAAAAATTATTAAAATTGGTTAAGTAAAAGTCGACTTATAAACATTGTTCTATGTCAAATCAAACGCTACAATGGATGTGCTCTTCAACCATATATACATTTTATGGAACTTGTCGTACAACATGTGTCACGAAAATTATGAGTTCTTGCATTCTTTATATGTATATATAATTATCGTCGTGATCGACAATATAAAATGTCTTTAAAAGAATTATTTGAAGAAAAGAAGAAGAAGAAGACGAAATAAAGCGACAAATGTACATTTCGTACACATCTTATAAGAGGAAAATGGCAAGCAACGGTTGTCTGCTTTAAAATGATTGAAACTTAAAAAAGAAAAATTTAATCGAAGAAAAATACACGAGATTACTTTTAGCTTAATATCTCAATGTTTCGTTATTTATTTGAACATGGAATCTCTTTTAATCATTATCGTTTGTTACTACAGTATAATAATCGATTTTTAAATAAACGAATTATTCTTAGTATTTTATTTTTGCTATTCTTATTTTTTATATGGAGAATATGGAGTCAGTATTTTATTTTTTTTTTAAATGAAAAAAAAATAATCTTTGTTTTTATATTAATTTTCAATAGGTGATAGAATAGCTTTTGGACAATATAAATATGTATTTGCTATAGAAAGAATAATTGAAGCACGTTCATCACGTTTTCATAATACTACAGTTGCTCAAGCAGGTTCATTACGAATGTTACGATTTAGTAAATCAGATATTCAAGGTGTAATTGATCTTGAAAATCCTTATGTTATTCTATTTGATTATATGCGTTTACAATTACTTTGTCTTCTATGGAATCCTGAACCAGAACATATACTAATTATTGGTCTTGGTGCTAATATATTACCTAAAATTATTCATTATATTTCAGCAAATACATTAATTGATATAGTAGAAATTGATTCCGTAATAGTTGATTTAGCAAGAAAATATTTTTATCTTCAAGAAAATAGTTTTATTCAAATACATGTTGAAGAAGGTAGACATTTTATAGAACGACAACGATCAAATCAATATGATATAATTATAGTTGATGTATCTATAAATAATGGTCATGTACCACATACATTACGTACACTTGAATGTTTTGGAGAATATTTACGTATTTTAAAATCAACTGGTCTTGTTGTAGCAAATTTTCCTTATGAACAAGAAAGTCGATATAGACAAACATTTGTACGTGCACTTTTTAAATATATTTATCGAGGAATAACTAAAGATAATTATATTTTAATTGGACTTAATAAACAAGCAAAAATATTTAATCAGAATGATTTTCAATTAAAAGCAAGAACTCTTCAACAAAGTAAAACTCTACCAGATATGATTTGGACTGAAGAAATTCAATATATTCATGATGGTAATGATGATAAATGGAATATATCAGCAACAATTTTTACAGATTAAAATTTCTTAAATAACTATATTTTAAAAATAACAAAACTAAAAATCTAAGATATATAATTCGAGATAACTGAAAATAAATAGTAATATAAATTTAAAAATATATATTTATTTTTATACAACTCAATAGAATGAAATGAATTATTTCTTTATTATATAAAGAAAAAAAAGATTAGAAATTAGAAGGAGAAAGAATAATTGAGAATAAGAAAAATATCTCTTATCTTTTTATAAATCAAGGATAAGAAACAAATCCTTGTTCTATCATATATGAAGGATAAATAGATGATGTATAGGGTCATGTTCATAATTTAGTGATACACATGCTAATTAATCAATACAATAAATAGTTTTAAGATTTAAAAATTTTAAATATATCTCTTATATTTAATCGAATAGGTTTGATGATTTCTAAAATTTCATTTAATCATTATAGATTTTACAATTGATTGTTGATGATAGGAATAGAACAATTTTTAATATAAATCATATTAAATGATGAAATTTGGCATATAACAGATGTTTATAATTATGATCGATCAATTAGAACATAATATTTTGTTTAAAATGAATTAAAACAATAAAATAAATAATTTTTCATGAATATATTATCTAGAAAAATTTTTCAAACTTAAATTCTATATCCATCATTATAACTATATTCAAATTAAGCAGTTACATCATCATATTTTTCCTCGAGCTACCTTGACTAGTGATATATAGAGCGATTTTTTTTTATCTTAGATCGATACAAGGAGACAAAAAAAAACGAATGATTGTAATTTCCTTTATACTCAATTGATTTATATAAGCCACAATATTATCGACCATAACCACATTTTTTTTTAATAATATTTACTTTTATTAACATTTTTATTAAATACTTTATTTATTTAGTTAATATTAAATTTCATATTAATATAATATGGTTCGTTTAATTTCAACACGATCAGAACTTCAATCTGAACTTAAAAATGAAAGAAATAGACGTAAATTAGTTGTATTAGATTTTTATGCAACGTAAATTAAATATAATTTATAAAAATTTTATATTTAATAGTTATTGTTTTTTTTTTATTATTAGATGGTGTCCTCCCTGTATGGCTGTTGGGCCACAAATTGAAGAATGGAGTGCCCGTGATTATAAAGATAAAGTTGTGTTTCTTAAATGTGATATTGATAAAGCAGGACCTCTTTATCAAGAATATAGACTTCAATCAATTCCAACATTTATCTTTTTTCAAGATGGAAAAGAAGTTCATCGATTTATTGGAGGAAATATTGATCAATTAAGACATGAGATTGATTTTCGAAGACGAATTCAAACGAGACAACATTAATTAAATTATCATAATACATATAAATTCAAAAAAAGAAAAGAAAACTTAATCTTTACTTTAATGTTTACAAATTTTAGCAAGTCTATTTTATTATTTAATTACTTGATGATTTCGTATTGTATTAGAATAATGTTTATGTTGTAAAAGTATTTATCATTAGTATTAGATATTTTAATTTTATTCTTATTTCTTCTATGTAATAAAATATAAATAAAGATTTAAAAATATTTTTTTTGATTTAATTTTTCTTTATATTAGTCCTACATTTATATATATTTTGAAAATTTGAATAGATAAATTATTTGAAATCATGAGAAGAATTATAATTTGTTCTTGATATTTTAATTAGTAAATATCTGTATCATTTAATGTTGATTAAATCTTGATCAATTTATAAATCAATCAAGTTATCAGTTAGAATTTTTATGTATTCTAAAAGCTTAACTGAGAATCTTCTTTAATCATGAATTATATCAACATATGAATAATCATCTTAGAGAAATTTTATCTTGAGATTTATGATTTAAATATTTCGTATAATCATCAAATACTTGATAAATGGCTTTCATGTACTAGAATTGCTTTTAACATATAATGACATTGAAATTTATCACGCATGATTTATTTGTTTTGATAAGCTATCATTGATATTAATCTTGTGTGTCTAGTTATTTATAAAATATGTATTGACAAATTTCTGATTTTTATATCTATTAGAAAATTTATAGCGAAAAAAAGTAAAAAAATTTAGTATAAAATCATAATAAATACAATGAGTTGTGAATTATTGTACTTTGAATTGATTGAATTTGAGATTTATTCGTTAAGGATTTCTCCTCCTCATAATGGATATCCTACTTAAAACAGTCCGTTTGAGCTGAAACTGTGTCATACTAAGTTAAACTTCTAAACGATTTGCTAATTTTCAGCAGAACCCTTATAACTTGACTAAAATTAAAGATACAGAACTGGGGCTGGTTTTAAATTAAAGCTAATCTCTGCGTCCTACCTTTTGTCTGAATGGAATTTTGAAATTCCTTTCCATTCGTTTTTTATGAACATTTTGGTACACATGACGTGCCAATAAGGTACAAAAAGGATGACCCTGCGACAGTAAATTTCGTTTTTCCCAGGCCAAGAGTCACTTATAAAAAGTCTGTTCGGACAAAATTTGATTCTTATCTAGGTCTTCAAAAAAAAATATTGGGAATATCTTGAATCGTGTGAAAGTAATTTCAATTTTATCAACAAAAACCTATGTTTTGAGAAAAACGATAGATAAGTTTTTCGAACAATTTTTTTGTTGAAATTTAGAAAAACCATAATAAAATGGTAAATTTTTAATGTATTTCGCTAGACTTTTTCAAAATGCGTAATAAATGGAGTAGCTAACATAATCTATCTCGTTCAAATATACGTTTTCTCCACTCTAAATCACATGATACATATATTTGTATACTACTATATTATCTGGAAATCAATGATTCGCGTTGCTTGTTTGCTAAGTTTTAAAAAATTGAAAGAATATCAACAAAAACAAATCAAATACTATAGGCGAACTATGAACAGTTTTATTCATGTTTTATTGGTTTCACAGCATCAGAGATTTTTGTTTTCTAGATTTTTTAATTATTTGATAAGAAACTGACAGAATTAGTCAGTGCTAACTTCATAGAATTTGTTGTAACAAATGGAAAAATTCATTTCTCGCACAAAGTCTAAATTCTCTTGGATGCATTCTTACACACTATACCTCAATTATCGATGTTCACTATGGAGAATAGATTAAAAATACAAAATCTATATCTAGAGCATTTAGAAATGTATAAAGGTAGGGGTAAAAATGATCTCTTCAGGGCTTATACAAATGATAAAACAATTTTTTTCCAAAAAAAAAGACGTTTTAAAAAATCATAAAGAATTTTGTTAAAACTCATGATAGTGTGATGGACAATTTTTTCGTTAAGTTTATGAAAACGCATACATATTCTGAAAGTGAAGATTCTAGCACAGCTTTCCATGAAAAAAAACTCAATATCGATTTCAATGCTCCCATTCATAGAAACATTTGGCATTCAAAACTCGAAGAAAGGCGAGATATCATCAATATAGACGTATAAGCGTTTGGCAGCAGGACATTTTCTATCAAATTTTTGTGTTGCTTGCAGTCACAAGACTCTTGCTTCGAGCTAAGAAACAAAATTGATTTGCAAGTGAAGAGAATATGTTATTGGCTTATGTGTTATGCTATGTTTCAAGGTCTATCATACAGTGAATTATTTCTAATAAAAATGACTATATTACGAAGAGTGAAGATCACTAAGTACTGGAATTTCTAATAATAGAACACATGATTTCGATCTATGCATCCATATAAACTATATTTTTTGCATTAAATCCAAACGAATTTCGTTTGAAAAAGTCTAAGCATAAAAAAATTAATTGAAGTCTGATGAAAACGAGATTTCTTTATATGAATCAATAAAGATTATAAAATATAAAATAAGAACAGAATAAAATATTTGATCAAGCGAAAGAGATTATATTAGTTGTGAATATAAAAATTAACTAATATAATGAATTTATTTTGAAAACTAACTTTTCTTATGGATTCATATGAATAAATCCGGTTTTTGACAGGATTTTTATATCGTATATTACATGGATCAATCCTAAAATTTTTTTGTCCTGCTCCTCTAAAACCCTTAGCCTGCATTCAAGTATTCGCTTACAATGCTTAGACATATTTATGAATATACGCAAAATTTCAAATTTCTAAGTCTTGTATTATGCCGTAATCTACCATTTCTTCCACTTGAATAATATGCCATTTTCTATACATTATATAACGGAAGACTTACAATAAATGGCAAAACCTTGAATTTCAGATTTTAATCCTTACAAACATTTTATGAAAATAAAAACAAAATACGCCAGAAGATGCAGCGTGAAAAGCTCTACAATCTACAATATTAAACTTGTGATGACTGTGTATTTTTTCTTTCCAAATAAACAGTATTTTAATGTTACTTTCATTATAAAAAGGACACAATTAGAATAAAACTGTTTTTTGTAAATTGTAGAGCTTTTCACGCTGCATCTTCTAGTATATTTTAAATTTTTAGTAAAATGTATTTAGGAATTAAAAAATGAAATATAAAGTTCTCTGATTTATGATAGCTCATCCGTTAGCAGGTTGCATACACCAAATATAAAAGCAATGATGCACTGTAGTGAAATACAAAACTTAGAAGTCTGAAACTTTGCATATAATCCTAAATATACCTTAGCATTACAACAAAATACTTAAACTTAAACTGGATTTTTTAGAAGAGTCAGTCGAAAAAATTTTTGGAGTGACCCACGTATTTATGCTATTCAAAATAATTGCATTTTATAAAAAGAATATCATACATTAATCTTATTTTATTCTACTTATAAAATTTCTGTAAATTAATATTTTTTTTTGTTTAAATTTAAAGAAATAAATTTTTCTATATCTTATTTGTGACTTTAAAAACAAAAAGAACACAAAAGAAAAAAAAAGAAACGAACAATAAAATAATAAATATGTACATACAAACATATACAAAAGAAAAATGTTCTTTTTTTTTTATTTTATTTTACGATCGATTATCTCGACAATTTGGACAAAACCATTTTCCTTTTGGTTTTGTTGTTAAATTAACACAATTAAAATGAAACCATTTTATTTCACATGCTTTACTATCGCACAAAATCATTGAACCATAAGAAAGCTAAAACACAAATAAAATTATTTTATATTTAATTTTTTTTTGTTTATTTATAAAATTTACTTGAGAACATAAACAATATGTTGGTTCATCTGATGGTGTTGATGATGAATCATTATTTAATTTAATTTTTTTATTATTTCCACTATTTGTATTTTGTATATTTGTATTTGCATTTCTTTGTGTAGTTTTTTTTCTATCACGTTGTTGATCATTATTATGTTCAGAATTAATAACACATTTTCTTTTAAGATTTATTGTTGATGTTGATGGATTATTATTTGCTGTTGTTGTTGTTTTACGTTTCCATAATGATGTTGTCGATGTTTTTGTTGATAATGAACGTGAATGATTCATTTCTAAATCATATTCATTTTCAGAATCAATTTCATGCGTATTATTCTCTAATAATGTTGATTGTTGATTTAATGATTCGACTATAATAAAAATAAAATAAAGATTATTTTTTATTTATTTTTGTTTTTTTTTACGATATTTTTGATAAGCTTTTTTAAGTTTTTTTGATTGTCGTTCAGTAGTATCAAGCATTTGTTGACTTAATTGCATTTTTTTATCACCAATTGCTTTTGCTTGTATTAAAGTATTAATTAACATTGTTTGAATGTCCGATTGAGATGACTAAATAAATATTATAAAAATAATTTATATAGAATTTAAAAAAAAAAAGATTTTTTTACCGAATCTTGTTGTTCATCACGTAGCCTATTGACAAGTTCTCGAACACGATTATAAGAATCTATATAATTTAAATAAGAAAAAATATGGTTTTATGTCTTTCATTTATTACGAATTTTTCTCATAAATCCTTATTTGAAAAACAAAAAGAATATGTCTTTTATATTTCTAATAATTTTCTTAGAATCTAATTTATTACTAAAAGATTTAATATTAGAAAAAAAGAAATACTTTGTAAATATATATCAAGTTGACGAATTTGTGATAATTCATTAAAATCAATTCCATTTTCTTGGTAATCAATAAATTGTCGCATATATTCGTAAACAGCTGTTTCATTATTTAAAGTATTTGTTTGATTATTTGTTGTTGTTGCTGTTGTTGTTGTTGAAGAAGTCATTATAGAAAGAAAAATATATATTAAAACTAGTTTCGATTTAATGATAATCGTTGTTTGTCTATACTGAACAAATAAACCAACTTCATTGATGTGATATTTTTTTTTTAACAAATCAAAAAAAAGAATAGAGGATCGAATACTATAATAACATTGGTTGATTTATTTATATATGATGATTCATTGTCTCTTATACTTGAAATATTACATGTCTAAGTAATAAATTTTCAGAATGGCAACCAAAAAGAGCCATGGGAAACCAAAAGGACCACCTAAATGTAACGAAAAAACATTTCTTTAATTAATTATATCATTATAATAAATTTAGTTCATATTGAATTTCCAGTACTTAATATTAATGAAACTGTAGTAGGAAATGAACTACCATTTTATAAGTAAATTAATAAAAATGATTTGATTTTTTTTTTATTATTTTATTATTCTTAGATTATTAGATGTGAGAGAAGAAGCAACATTTAATTATGATGGAGAATCAATAACTATTAATGTTGATTCATTAATCGAAATTAGAAAACTTGGACATGGACATTTTGGAAATGTTATGTTAACTGAAATTAAAAATCATCCGAATATAAAAATGGCTGTAAAAGTGAGTTAGATCAATCTATGAAGAATATTATTGAGGAATATAAATAAATATTCGTTGTTTCTAATTTCTAATTCACGAATTATAACAAGATGAAAGACAACAAACTTTCAGATTTTGAATATATTGAGAAGATTGATGATCGATAAGCACGGAAACTTCAACACCAAATAGTTAATTGCACAAAAAAATAAGGAAAATATGATGTCTATTTAAAAGACCAGTCAATATATATTCACAAAAAGCATAATTGATACAACTATCTTACAATTAGTAATCGTAATCAAAAGAAACATGACAATCAATGTTGGTTATGAATATACATCCGAACATGTTTTTGAGAAGCCATTTTTAATTCTTCAACAGGGCTATTCACGTATGAAGACACGATCAACAACTGTAAAAACTTCTTGTTGATATATAAAATCTTCATCATATCATTATTATTTTCATTTCTATATATTATCAGTAATAATATCGAAAAACTAGTAACTGAATATATACGTGAAGCTGATCATGTAACTTTAGATCTTCATAAACTCGATGAATATCTAACTAATTGTGCTCGTCACCCGTATGAACCCCTAAACATCATTATCTCTACCATTGTTCATGTCCATCAATCCTACACTAGATCTCATAGGATCTTGTAAGATTTGATCAGCCATAGAATCTGATAGGAATTAATGAAAAGGAATTTCGTCGGCTAGATGTTTGATCTTGTATAATACTGTAAGACGTGAGGAAAATTGTACGAAAAATCGTGGTGAACGTGTAAATTTTATTTCAGTTCTTAATGTATAATTCTTTCAAGATCATATTATCTGTACGATCTTGAATTAATCATACATTCAAGAATTAATCCAAGATTCACAGAAATCATGAATTTTCGTACAATTTTCCTCGAATCTTACAATTTCAAATTAATAGGTTATATATCGCTCTTGTTTATTCTTTGCATGCTGAAATTTCTATGCTCACCGGTCTGGTTTTCATATTGGGAATACAGGAGTCTTTTTGATTGTAATCACATCCCTAGATACTTTATGAGAATTTTCTATACATTAATTCAATAATGAAAGTAAAAATATTTCTTTGATCATTTGAAAACGATTTTATAATTAATAAAGTGTATAAATCATATAAAATCTAGATCATTTTTTCATAAAAAGAAATTAAATATAATTAATATTATTTTAAATTTATTTTATATTATAATAGCGATTAAATCTCCTTCCAAACATGCATAATGAACATGAATACACAGCTCAAACTGATCTTCGCACACTTCGTACTGTTGGTCCAGGTTTAAATCCACATGTAACTACATTCTATACAGCAATCGTTGATAATGTTTGTAAAAAAAGAAAACAAAACAAACATATTTTACTGTATTTTATTCAATATTTTAAAATAGAATACAAAACAATTATTACTTTGTATGGAAGCATGTGAAACATCAATGGAAAAATTCTATAATACAATGCATAAAATAAAAGAAACACAATATCTTGATATATTACTTAAACGTATGATTAATCATGTAAGAAATATTTAATCAATAATTTTATTTGTTTATTTTATTTTTAAAATTATTCAGATTGTTGATGCACTTTTATTTCTTAAATCAAAAAATATTCTTCATCGTGATGTTAAACCATCAAATATTTTAATTAATCAAAATCCTATTATATTTAAACTTTGTGATTTTGGTATATGTGGTCAATTAATTGATTCAGCTACACGTACTATGATGAAAGGAACAGAAATTTATTTAGCAGTACGAGAATAATTAATTATTTGATTTGAAAATTTTTTTTTTTCATATTTTTAGCCTGAACGAATTGATTCAAATATATCACCTAATGGATATGGTATTCGATCTGATATGTGGGCATTAGGTCTTTCAATGGTAAAAATGAAAATTCTTTATTTTTTTTGTTAAATTTTATTTATTATAGATTGAAATAGCTACTAATGAGCATCCATTTCGTGGAATGCAAGTAACTGGTATTTTGAATAAAATTCTAACATGGAAACCTGAATTATCATCAAATTTATCAACAGATTTAATACAACTTATCATTTGGTTGTAAGTTATTATATTAAAATATTTTAATATAATCATTTTATTTGATGATTAAGTGAGAAAATTTATATAAAAATTTTAAGAGATCAAATTGACTAAAATGAAATCGATAATTCGATAAAATATTCTATAGTCAAACTAAAATGGTTTATATTTTTTGACATGATATATGATCTATTCTAAATCCGTGATTGAAATTCACTCTTCATCATTTGGAATACTTGTCCTATTAAAGTAATTGAGTACAATTTTCGAGTTTTAATAGAATAGCGCATGTACGAAAATTTTTTGATAAGAAAGAAAAGTTTTTTTCTTACTTCAACTTGGAGTGTAAGTTGGAAAAAATATTAATAATCTAACATCAGACTAAAATAGTGATTCATATAAATTAGTATGGCACACATAATACCCAACAGCACTTTAGAAATTATGATGAAATTCTTCTAACTGTTATAGTAATATCGCTCGCACTGAGAATACACCTGGAATCTCGTCCTCACCTTACCTACATCCACGCCCTTAAGATACAGTTCAAAGGTCAAGCTTCTCTTTAAGAAGAATCTTTGCTCTTTTATTACAAAATTTTCGACCAGTTTGCACAAAATAGACAATGGTCTCAACACTTCATCATTCCGATAAGATATGTCAAGGATCATGTAGAGTAAATTTAATCTTATTTGAGCCATGTAACCTCAAATATTAACTGATCCTAAAATGATTTAGAATGAAAATGTAAAAAAACTTCTTCAAGTTGACGTCAAACAAATTATATACTTGTATTACTAGATTAAACTTGATAAATTCTTCTGACTTATGTCTTTAGTAATCTAGTGAAATGAGAAATATACATAACATTACATGATCAAAAATTTTCTTGCTGAATACTTTCTCTCATGATAGTTGCTAGTTTATCTTGAGCGAACTGATTGAATAAATCATTTTCTATTTATAATAGAAAATCTATGTCTTCTCATACGTTTACACATATAAACTTCCCAGAGCATTCTTCTATTTTCGGGTTATAACAATGATAATCAATTATAGTGCATACATTTTGAAAAAAAATAAGATAGTTATGATAGATTATATGGATATGTACTCAAATATTATTTCTATTGGATAGTAGTTTCACATCCATTGAGATCTATGATGATAACGATTTCTTCAAAAGAAAAAAGTAATTATGAAGATGATTTCCTGTTTTTCTTCGATCGCAATATGGTTCTTGAGAAATAATAATCAATATTTTTTTTCTTGTGATTCTTTTAGATTAAAAGTATCAGAAGCAGATCGACCAAAAAAATATGAAGATATTTTAGCATCACCTGCTGTACAATCATTACCTTCAGAAATTACAAATGAAGAAGTAGAAATGGTGCAAAATGTTATTAAACATATACCTATAATACTAGAATAAAATTTCCATATATGTGATATTATTGTATTTTTTGAATAAATAAAATCTCTATTTGTTTTTTATTTTTTTTTATAAAACAATTTTAATAAATAAAACAAAAGACATATTGAACATTAAAATACATTATATTGGTTTCTAACGCCATCTGTTTTTTTATGATTATTTTATTGGTTTCTAATAATGAAAAAAAAGTCTCATGCAAAATACTGAATATTTTTTTCATTCTTCTATTTATTTGTTTGTTAGCTTGCATGATACGTATTGTCTGCAATCGTCCGTCTGTTTCTCTCGATAATATATTTTCCACTTTCCTTCTCTTTTTTTTTTTCATACGATCAGTCATTCAGTTGAAATAAAGAGTATGTTTGTTTTGCTCCTATCGTTACATTGCATAACATTGTTTTCTTTTACTTTTATGTTACTAGTTTTTAGAATACTTTCATATTGACATAGAAAACTATTAGAGAAGATGATTATCACATTTTTTATTAATGATTATCAGTGATAGAGAAATAATATCTAGAGATAGACGAGAACAGTTTTCTTTCTTTCAATTTTGTATGGGCATATAGAGAGTTCATTGAGTACACGAATTCAGTACTGATCGCATTTATATAACATTAGTAAACATGTATAAAATGTTTAAAAAAAAGGAAAAGTATTTCTTTATTACTAATGTACTTGTGAATATTATACGATATTTGTGTAATAGGAATTTGGACTATTTTTCTAATGACATATTAACATGAATAAGCAAAGATGAGAGATATGTTTTTGTTTTTTTTCTCATAAAGGTATTTAGCGTAAAATTACACACCTGCCACATATATATATATAATATGTAACTTGTATATAAAAGATACTCTTATCATCTATTATATAGGTGTTTTCAAAAAAACTTCGACAAATTTTTTTTTTGTTTGAGATAAAAAATATTTTTTTTCAAGTCTTTTTTATTTCAAACAAAAAAATTTGTTCAAGTTTTTTTGAAAATACCTGTATGTGTATAGATATATTTCTTTGTTTAAGGATAAAATTTTTCTTTTCAACAAAATATATGTGTAAAGGTATTGAATTGAAATAATTTTGTTCTTATGCATGTAACACCATGGATACCGATCAGTTGAAACAAATCCATATTATTGACAGATGAATATTTGTTTTTATTAATATTTTGTATTAATTGACTGATAGAATAAATGATAAACTTATTATATTTAATATTTTCATTATTTTTAGATTATTGTTGTTGGTTTTTTTGTATTAAATTTCTTATTTATGGCTCCATTTACATTTACACTCTTTGCTCCTTACAATAAACAAGCAGCATTACGAGTTTGTTTTTTATGTTTATTTTTTTTGAAAATATTTTTTGAAAATATTTTTATAGTTAAAAAATGCTAGCGTTCGAATGTTCGGTGTTGATATTAGTAAGAAAAAAAAATTATTGAAAAATATAATTTTAATAAATTCTATAAAAATTTTAGTTATGGAAAAAGATGAATCTGATGGTTATTTTCGAGCAACTGTAGATTTAGCTGATGGAATTTTTCATTATCAATTTAAAAGTATTTTTATATTTTGTAATAAAAAATAAGTATATTTTTTTTGTTATAAATAGTTCAAACAAAATCTTGGTTTGAACAAGAACCAGAACCTGCATTACCTAATGATGATGATGATGAATTTAAAGAAATGAGTAAGTATAAAGTTTTATTAATCATATCTATTATGTTCGTTATTATCTACAGATAATAATAAAAAAAATTTTCAAGGTTTGCATGTGGTAAAAATTAAAATGAATCTTATTCGAATTTGTTTTTTTTTTATATAAATTTTATATTTTTTTTATGTTCCTTTTTTTTTTTGCATATATATTCTAATGAGGGTAGTTTAAAAGAAATTTTTATTTTTATTTGTTTTTGTTTTATAGCTCCAGCGGAAAAACAAGAAAAAGCTGCAGCTCATGCTAAACTTATTGATGAAATTCGAGAACGAAATCGACAACGTGAACAAGAAGCAACATTTACTGAAATTTGGTATACTTTTGTTGATCCATACGCAACTGATGTTGATGAACGTGGCACTGGTAAATAAAATTTTGTTTTAGAATTATTTATAGTTCAAAAATTAGATTTATATTAATTGACAAGCAATTCTATTGTTCATCATTCTTGTTTGACAGCTATAGTATTAATAGAAACCGTCTACTCATCTTGTTTCATAATCAAGATGGTGATTGAAAGTGAATCATGAGTAGTCATAAAATTGTCATAAAAAACTGAGAAATAAAAAATAGTTACTTGAAATTAGGTATATTTGTGATACAAAATTTTTTAAATAAATTCAAATTCATGTCTTAGACAAATCTTGTAATTTTTTGATCGTGTAAAAAATTCGTTTGAATTGAAAGCAAAAATATAATCCTTGCGTATCCAAAGATCTAAGCAATATTTTTTTTTGTTGTAAGTTCTAGCATTCAATGATTTTCGCCCCTTATAATACAACTTTTGTCAGAAGTTGTTCAGTATATGATACGTCCTAAAACATGACACTACACATAGATTAACAACACATTCACAGTTTGTTTTTTTCCTGCTTCGAGCTACAAGTCGTATGGTTACAGAGAGCAACGTCTTCAGCTACTGTCCAAACTTTTCACATATGACAGAGATTAATCTATCGACAGATGCGCAGATGTCTATATTGATAGTCTTTTTCATCTCTCCAATTTTTGAACAGCAAAGTTTTCCATCAGCGGGAGGCGTTAAAACTACTGCATTAAAAATGTCTTTGTTGCAAGTTTCAACGCATCTAGTCTTATTCTTCTTATAAATAGGAAAAGCTCTTGAGATAGAAGTGTGAAATTGCTCTTTGCATCCAATCGGGTAATTGTATTTACGGAAAAATGTCATTGTCACACCCACAGAAGCCGAAGCGACAATCTAGACCAAAATGATTTTTCATATGTAAGTAATTTTTTCATTGTATTATTTATATATATTGATTAACAAGATTGTTGAATCCATCCTTAAATTTACGAGCAAAAGAATCAAAAGATTTCACAAAAAAATATTAATTATAACAGATATCAAATTTTTTTTACGTAACTATGGAGAATTCGGTTATTATATAAATTAATAATTCAATTAATACATTTTTAATATAAATTTAATTTAGATGATGCACATAAAGCTGTTGGTATATTAACAATAAAAAATGGAAAACGTATTATTGGTATATATAAATTTAGTTTTGAAAATATGTTTTTAGTAAATTTGTTTATTTCTTTTTATTAGATGAATACGAATGGAAATATGATAATTGTTTTTTACCACCTGATGAAGAACTTGTTATATATGAAATACATGTTGGTGATTTTTCTGGTGGTTTTGATGATCCAAACGCTCGTGGTACATTTACTAATGTAAAAAACAAAATTGAATATTTAAAAGAACTTGGTGTTAATGCTAGTACTGATTATTATTATTTTTATTAATAAAAATAAACGAATATATTTTTATTTTTTAGTTGAACTTATGCCAATCAAAGAATATCCTGGTAAGAAAAAAGAAAAAGATTTATTTTATATAAATAATTATTTATTTAATTTATAGGAAATCATTCTTGGTAAAAATTCTTTTTCTATTTATATTTATTAATAATTATTTTATTTTTTAAATAATTAATTATTATTCTAGGGGGTATGTTTTATTTATTTTATTATCTATAAATATTTATATATTAAAATATACTTTAGATATAATCCACGATATTATTTTGCTATTGAAACAAGTTATGGTACAACGGGTGATTTAAAAGAAATGATTGATGAATTACATAAAAATGGTATTCGAGTTATTCTAGATGGTGTAAGTAAATTGAGTTATATTAATTAATTTTTGTATAACATTATTCATGTATTTAGGTGTATAATCATTCAGATTCATCATCACCATTAACACAAATTGATCATGATTATTGGTATCATCATAATCCAAAAGATGTAACTAGTAAGAAATCGATGTTTTCATTGGTTTTTTTAAGTAGAGAAATGATAAGAAAATAGAATCGCACAAAATATAGGATATAATAAATGATAAAGTAGAGTTTATTGAATAATTAAGTTATGTCATGACTAGAAATATGCGAAATCATATATTTTTTTTAGTGCCAGTACTCATTTTGATTCTGAATAGGAAAAAATTATTTTAGAATTTATTCGCATTAAATATAAAAAATATCTTAAATAATTGCTTAGATTCATATGGTTTATAATATATTTCGCTAAAAATCATAGAAAATTTAACTGAGATTTTCCATTGTAATTCGAAGAATTTTTTTGCCCTTAGTCTCAATTTTGTCTTTGCACATCTTTCTATCTGAAAGGGGAGAGCAATGAGCTAGCTTCCCATTATTGGATGTATCTGTGAAAATTTTCTGATTGACTATTTGTCGAATACTTTTTGTAGTCTTCAACATCTGATACATTCATCAGACAAACTTAATCTAGCCAAGTCGGTAGTTTGTTTGTAGTTTCGTCTGAATCCCCGTCACGGTCTATGATTCTATTACACAATGTCGACAGAAAGACTGTAGCTTCGACTAACCGTCACACATAGACTAGAGTTTATCAGTCCGTACGATTTTGCCTTTAGATCTATTAATAGTTAATCAGATTTCAATCACGAAGAGCTCGGATCTTTTTGACATAGGAAAAGTTGTCTACTGTTTTTGCCTTGAGTAATTTTCTGTTAAGTAGTCTTCTTCTCTATTCAACTGTACCCGTAAAAACTTTTCGCACGTATCATTTCTATAAACTATCAAAAGTCTTACTCGATATATAAGACTTACTATTCATGATATAAATTTCATTATTTTTTAGTGTCATGGGGTCCTGAATGGAATTATAGTACGTAAATTATTTAATAAAAATGTTTTTTTTTAATAAGAAATATGTTTTTATTGATTAGATTTTTATGATCCTAAATATAACATTTGGCCAGCTCGTAAATTTATTGGTGATTCAATTCGTTATATGGTAGAAGAATTTCATATTGATGGTTTGCGTTTTGATGCTGCTCGACAAATTCAAAATTTTGATTTTCTTCATTGGGTTGTTAAAGAAGCTAAAAAAGCAGCTGGTCCTAAACCATTTTATTGTGTAGCAGAATTTTTACCTGATGAACCTTGTATAACAAATATTGATGGTCCTATGGATGGATGTAATAATATATGTTAATTTTTTTTTTACATTGAAAAAAAAAATTTTTTCTTTAGGTTGGCATGATAGTTTTTATTGGACATTACGTGACTTATTACTGCATGATAATGCTGATATTGGTAGATTAAAAGCTGGTATTGATTGTCGACAACAAGGATTTTTAGGTGTAACAAATGTAGTTAATTATATTGGAAATCATGATCATGATCGAATGCTTATTGAATTAGGTAAATAAAATAATTGATTAATTTAATTTTAAAGAATACAATAATAATAATAATAATATGAAATATTATATTTAGGTAAAGAACAAAGTATTTTTGGTGAAGAAGCATTTAAACGTGTTCGTCTTGGTGTTGTTCTTCAAATGACAAGTATCGGTATTCCAATGATTTGGATGGGTGAAGAAATTGGAGAGTAAGATTTTTCTTTTTCATAAAGATAAATAAATAAACATTTTGTTTAGATATAAAGAAAAAACAATTGGTATGGCTAAAATAGATTGGTCATTAATTTCTGATCGTGAAGATAATTCTAATCAAATAAATAAAACATTATTAGGATTTTATCGTGGTTTAGTTCAACTACGTAAAGGCAATAAAGCATTTTTTTCAACAAATCTTGATTTTATTCATGAAGATCATGATGCTAAAGTCTTAGCTTATCAACGATGGTAATAAAAAAAGAAACGCAAAACAAATTTAATATTTACAATTATTTTTTTTCTCTTTATTAGGTCTGATTTTGGTGAACGTGTTGTTGTTGTTGTTAATCTCTCTGGAGCTTTTCATGGTAAATATATGAGATATTTCTTTTTTTTTAATCAGTAAAAAAAATCTTCAATTTTATATAGCACAGTATCGTGTACCAAATATGCCGGCAAATGGTTGGTGGCATGAATGGACATTTAATTATGATGTTAAAGTTGATAATAATGAACTACATTTTGATATAGCTGAACGTGAAGCAAAAATTCTTGTTTGGCGTGGTGATAGTTGGCAACCACCAGCACCTGAACCACAACCAGTAGATAAATCACAACCTGCTGAAAATTCAAATACGACTACTCAAGAACAACAACATACGGACCCTTCAACAAATCAAAATCCTGAACAAGCTAAATCTGAAGTATCATCACAGTAATAAATTTAATCGACATTGCATGGCTCATTTTTTGTCATGAATGATCTGTTATAACTTTCTCCTTTTTTCGTTCTAAATTATGTTTGTTAAACAATTTCAAAGAAACGATCATCAAAACGTTTATATCCTCACATATCTATCGTAATTCTCCTGGTTTGTTTCACATTCGATTTTCTTTTTATCTTTATTCATGCGGAGTCATTATTCTTTCTTGTGTGTTCCATTAGATAACATTTTCTCTTTCTTTCTCATGGTCAAATTTTCGCGAATGGAATAAAAAAATTCAAGTTAAAAAAAAGACTTCCTTTCGTTAAAGACAAAATAAATGATGTATTATTAATTCAATGCATTATTTATGTATATGTCCTTTTTGTAATAGAAATATGTTATTGTTCGTTTCATTTTTTTTTCTTTCTTTTTCTTTTGGAAAAAATATTGTTGTTTTCTTATCTTTTGTGATAATGAAAAGAATATTAGGAAAAAAAACGAGTGAATATATCTTAAAGATCAAAATAGTTTTATTTTTCATTTTGGTGTTAATAAAACTTCAATCATCGTATAAAATATTTATTTGTATGAAGATTTTAAATACTCAATAGAAAGAGAATTATATTCGTAATTATCATTTGATAGAATAAATGTTACAATC
The DNA here is from genome assembly GCA_022393335.1 of Macrotrachela quadricornifera. Classification (NCBI taxonomy): domain Eukaryota; kingdom Metazoa; phylum Rotifera; class Eurotatoria; order Philodinida; family Philodinidae; genus Macrotrachela; species Macrotrachela quadricornifera. Next base: position 142,637 of record JAJEKB010000801.1, read on the forward strand.
CGAGATTTTATTTTGAATGATATTGATTTATAAGAGTGAGCTTTTAGTAATACATGGATCTTACTATGACTGAATGTTTAATTTAAAAGAGAAATATTTTTCAATATTCATAATATTTAATTTCATTCTATATGGATTTATGGTAGATCGTTAATTATTCATGTGATACAGTTTTGTATGCATATTAAAAATAAAATTTAAAATACTCGTGTCTTTTACAAAGATGTGCGAGTTTTATTAGAACATTATAAGCTTTTAATACGGTTACTCAAATGTTGTAGGTTAAAGTATTGACAATGATACACAATACCCTTTCATATGCTGATTTAAAAAAAAACATTTGTAGGTGATCGATATCCAACCTATTAGAATAATATGATACATATAGTATATATGACTTCATATGATACTCTTGACAAAATCTTCCAATCCTTATTATATATGAATTTTGCTGGTAGCTGTTTGAGATTCTGCTTCTTTCGACTTTATTCGTCATTCAACATCTACTGTTTTTTGATGATGCGCAACTTTTTATTATTCATATTCATCTTAATGGCGATGGAGTCTACGAATTCGACTACGGGATCTAGGTATACAATAACTACAACAGTTATGTATCAATATATTCTGATGATACCAAATATTTTACTTCTGCATCAACAGCTTGATACCAATTGCATTCAAAAACAATAAATTACTTTACATACTCATCAACACAGTGATATTCATGATATACTGATTGTCGAATCTCCATATCAACAACTAGCTCTACCAATTAAGACTTTTGTTGAGCACGAACTTCGACTCTCTACTCATATGCATCATGATTTTCTTCTTATATAGAAGTTAAACCTTTCAATACTGTAAACATATCTCTAGTAGATAGAGTTCTCTTGCAAAGCACCTAGAATCATACTGAATATTCAGTAGATTCTAATTGTGGCTTAAATGTGATTCATTATCTTATGACCAATGCAAACAATATGATTTTGAACATCGACTCAATAGCACATTGTGACGTAGTTATTCGTGCATATAAATTTAGAATTATCTAAATTGGAGCTGTTGTTAGTTTAACAACACCTGAACAATAAACAGTTTTACATGACGAAAAAATTAATAATATTAATCATCTAAAAGAAAACAAATATTTATTTAAGTATATATATTTAAATAACAAAACAAACTTCATTAATTGCCTCATTATTAAATATCCGTTTTTTTGTCCAATTGTTGATATCATAAAAAATTATTGAACAATCAACGGGAACGACTAACATCTAAAACCATGAACTTGATTAAATATCTTTTTCTAAAACCAATTAAATTTACTTCCATTATCGTATCCCAATCAAATTTTGATAAACATGAAGTTATACTAAATTTATTTTAATTAATATTTTATTTAAAAAAGAATTTTATTCGTTTGAATTTACTCGAAATTGTTTGGTATTGAAAGAATATTGAGCATTTTCATTAATTTTTATGCATTAATGTCAAATATTCGAACACATCCATCTAAAGATGCTGCTCCCTGAAATATCCAATTTTTTAAAAATGTTAAATAAAAAAAGCCATTTACTAACGAGTAACATTTTTTCAAAATATGCATTTAATTGAACAATTGATCCATTATGTCCATTAGATTTTTTAATTTTTTTAAAAATATCCGTATTCTCATTCAAGTCAACTAATATTACTTGATCATCTATAAAAATACAAAAATAAATAATAAAATTTCAAATAAAATTAAGAAGAATTAATTGTGTTTGTATCTAGTACCAACAAATAATAATGTATTGTATAATGTAAGAGCCGATATCGGTTTATTGTCAGATAAAATACTTGCAAGTAGTTCATCATTCGAAAATGATCAAACTTCCAAACCATTTTTATCTGTTGCTACATACATGTGAGAATCCGAAAAAATTGCTTGCGAAGTGGATCGTAGTAGTGCACCCATGACTCATCTGCAGTGACGATGCGACTGAAAAACTTGAACGGATTTGGTTCATTTTCCTGCACTAGTTTCAGGCAACACTCCACTCTATTGAAGCGTTGGATTGGAGTCAGGAATTTGGGAACCCAACGTACGCAGACCTTTCACATGCCCAAGTGATTGCTCAAAATTTCGTGGACAATGGTTTTAGGGATGCCCAAGTCATCTGCCACACGGCGGACAGAGATTTGTCGATTGCGCATTACAATACATTCTACGGCTTCGATGCTCTCGTCGGTGGTCGTTGTCGGCGGACGACTAGTTCTTGGTGCATCTTCGAAGTCACGCGTTGGATCCTTGAATTCAGTGACCCACTTTGCAACGGTATGATACACTGGAGCAGAGTCTTAATAAACATCTTCCAGTTCTTTAGTGATTTCGGTGGCATTCAATCCCTTTCGACTGAAAAATTTTATAACTGCTCGATGCTCGATGTTCGACATATTTGAAAGATAAATAAACACAGCTATTGTGATCTCTCTCTGTGAGATGATCTGAACCCTGTCTGCAAGAGGGAGAGAGAAACTCTAATGAGCAATGAGTGTATATGACAAAAAGGAACTAACTCCCAAGCAGAACAAAGCACACACATATATCAAAAAGAAAAAGAAAGAAAGAATAGTATCAAAGATAACATTCTTTCTCGAAAAACAGAACATCAAACGAATAGGTACGAAACACTATGCGAATGAAAAGGAGAAAGAGAATGTCTCTAAAAGTGATGTACTACAGAAAGGAAAGAGAAACGGTAGCGAGGATACTTGTCATCGCTAACAGCTATGAAAACTGTAAGTAAGATAAGGTAGACACGTAGAAGTGTATTGGAAAAGGCTCTTATACAGTTTATGGTAATCTGTGGATATTTTCAGCATTTGTGAATGTCCTGGGACGTTCGACTTGAACAAAGATAAATGTTAAACTTGGAAAAGCTTGCAATCGACACAGAAAGCCGGTAATCCTTGTAAAGATGCATTTTCCACACGATGCTGTAAGTGAAGTGATTGAAACTTATCGTTTTGATATAGTTGCATGGACTTTGCGGACAAGGGGATAAGATCATGTTTATTAAATCATCATTTTGTCTTATATTGTCATTAACGTTTAATTCTTCGTATATATTTATATTGACGTACTGCAATTCATACAACTATTTTAATTTTTTTTTTATTCTATTTGTTAAGTATTAGAAACTTTTCTTGTCTTAACAATATTTGATCAAAAATTCCAAAACATAAATTCTTCTTCACTCTGTCCACAATTCATAGCATCAAAACTGAAGCAGTAATCAGACGCTTTTGCTATCGCGTGCATTTATGTGACATACTGAGAATGTTGAAATAATTGATTGAAAAAAAATCATATAAAAAACAAATTATTCAAAATCTTCTAAACTATAAAACTGATGAATAATCCTTCATTTTTTATAAAGTTTTTCTAATTTTAATGACAAAATTTTTGTTTTAAAATGAATGATATCATTTATTGTCAGTTAATGAAAAAACAAAACACAACTAATAATAATTTATTTCAATTATTATTTTACTATCAACTATAAATATTATAATACATTAAAAAAAAAGAATCAATTATCTACGAATCGTAACAATTGGAATTTTTGTTTTTGAAAGCCTAATTAACTATCACACAACTATCAATTCATATTAACAAATAAACTACTTGCTAATATCATTTTACATCACATTATAAATGGAAAAAAACAAATTGTAAACTATGATAAGATAATAATAAAAAAAAAAGAATATACAAAAATGAGAACTAAAAATTGGTGTTTTGTCGCCTTTTAATTTGTTGTTGACGCATTATTATCACCATTAGCTTGATTTGAATCACTCGGTTGTTGTATTGTTGATGGTTCTGGTTGACAAGTAAAATCAAAATGTGCTGTTGGATCAATCATTGCAAATTGATATGATGGTACAGTAGGCATATATGGCACTGGAAGAGCAGCAATTTTCTAAATAATAAAAGAAAAATTTCATAAAAGAAAAAAAGAAAATTTTAATTTTTACTGGTGCAGTTACAGGTTTTTTTAAATTAATTAAACCAGTTGTTTTTAATATTTCTTGTTCATCTGGAAAATCATCATCATCAGATAATCGTAATGTATCATATTCTGAATTTTTATTATTTTGTTTTGAATTATTATTCTTATCTTTTTCTGTTTCATCTAATTTAATGAGACGAAAATAAAAAGTGAAATTTATAGTTAAAAAAGAAAATTCAATTTAATATACCTGAATTTTTATCTTTAGGTGATTCTTCTTCATTTTCTTCTTCATCTTCATCCTCTTCATCTCCAACTAATTTTTTAATATGTTTCGTTATACTTGTTCGTGTTATAGCTCTTCCATGACTAAATAATCGACGTTTATGTGCAGCTTTTTCATAATCATCATCATTATCAATTGATGAATCATTACTACCACGACGTTTTTTACTAGGCTTATGTTTTGGTGGTGGTGGACGTTTTTCTCCATCTTCATCACTAATACTTTCTTCTTCAATAGCACATTTCTTTTTTGTAGCTGCTGCTCGTTTTGGTCGTTGACGTTTTTTATTATTAAAAGCTATATCTTTATTGAATGCATATTGAATATTATCAGTTTTATCCAATGTATTTGTAACAATTCCATTATTTCCAAATACATTACTATTAAATTCATTTCTAATTATATCCGTTGTTGGTTCAGTTTTTATTGTAACTTCTGGTTGTGTATCATTTAAATTTGGTTCATATGCTTAATAAAGAAAAATTCAGAAATATGTTAATAACTATCATAAATCTAGCTGTCAAGTTAAACAGTTATAAAACGAGATATTTGACAAATTTTTCTTTTCTCAATATCTTAAAGAATGTTCATATTTTCAATCATCTTAGAAGATCTTGCGTAGTGAATGTATACGAATTAAATAGAGGATAATCGTTGACCTTTTTCAAATCTATCGAAGAGAATGATCATTCTTTTTATTGGAAAAGTAATGGATACTTAAATTAGGATTCAGATATCATGCTTGCAAAACTATCTTGGTATGGGTATATAAATAAGAGACAAAAATAATCTTTAAGAAGAATAATAGAAAATAAAAAGTAGGTAAGAATCGAAAGAATCCTATTTGACTGACAAATACTTGATATATTTTAATTAATTCTTGCCGTGGATATGTGAACTTGGCATCAAATCTTGTAGTCAATTTGCTCAAAAATTCGTTTTATTCACTTTAGCGATTCACGACGTGTCATAGAGGTGGAGGTGAGAGTAAGCAGATGAGAGTTTTCTGTTTCCTCTTCCCCAGTCATCGATTCGGCTTTTAATTGAAGACCTATCTCCGATTGGATTCTAAAGTCTAACAAGTTCTTTTTTAGGTGGAATGTTTTGGACGTGAGGATGAGTGTGATGCACAATCCCTTTGAATCAAATCAGCTATGCAAGATAGACACTGAAGCTGGTATGGTGGCGAACTTATCACGTTTCAAAGTTCAACCTGACAGAGGATCCTACTATTTAATGCCATTAAGTAGCCGTATGATTCGCGAGCAGTTGTCTTGAACCTCTTAATTTCTATTTGTTTAATATAGATTAACAATTTATCGTTAATCAGATGTCAAAAAATCATTCTATTTTCTTTAAATTTGATGAAAACTGTTTTAAATAAAGCAAATCTCATAATATTTTAGTCTATCAATTTTGGAATATGAGTTCGTAAAATTTAATACTAATTTATACATACGAATAGTATCCTCATCCGACACTATTGGTGATTTTCGTCGATTATTACGATTGGATCTTTTTAAACAAAAAAAAATATATAAATAAAAAGAAAAACAAAATGAAATATTCTATTTATACTTTGGAGTAGATTTCTTTTTCGTTATTGATGATACTGATGATTGTCGTCTATTTCTCCAAGCACTATCATCATCACTCATACCAATATCATCATTATCTCCTGCATCATTTCGACTATCATCATATCGGCTATCATCATTTCGACTATCATCATATCGGCTATCATCAATTCGACTATCATCATTTAAACTATCATCATGTATAACTCTAAATTAAAGAAAAAAACAATTCCAAAGAATATAAAATTTTAATAAACATATAAATACATACCGACGTCGTCTAGGTACAAAATCTTCATCATTTTTACCATCGGATACATCAAAATCTTCATCACGTTCATAACGTGCTCGTTTTTTTGCTGATTTTCTTTTTATAATCATATCATCTGAATCTTCATCTATAGAAACAAATTTAATTATTTAAAACAAAATACTTTTTTTTTGAAAATAATATAAAATTAAATACCTGAATCTATTTCAACTAATTCTTTATTAATACCAGCACTAATCATAGCTTCTTTTATTTTTTTATCATAATCATCAAAACTATAATTCTTTGGTTTTTGTCGGCATGATCGCATTCGACGTTTTCCTGTTTGTTCTTCTTTTTCATTTAACGGCTTTCGATTTTCATCATTTTTACGTCCATAAACGCTATCATCATCATCGTCATCATCATCATCATCATCATCATTATTATTATTGTCATTATTATTATTAATCGTATTATTATTATTAACCGTAGTAGTATTAATATTTTTATTATTATTTGTTAAATTAGTTACGGGTTCATTTTCTCCAGTATCATCACTAGAAATAAAACCATTTGTTTGTCGTTTAGTTGGTATTGGTTGAACATATCGTTCAACATTAACCATAACATCTTTTAAATGTTTTCGTCTTTTTGCTACATATGATTTACGTTTTATTTCATATTGTTCTTGATCTTTTATAAATATAAGTAATTTTTCAATTAAATTATCACATAAACGTTTATGTTCACATAATGGACAATACCAATCATCTAGAGGTATTGCTAATAATTCAGGTTTAACACATTCTAAATGATATGCATCGTCACAATTTTCACATAATAATAATGATTCAGGACGATCACATTGTAAACATATTGTACATTTTTTAAATGAAATTTTAAGTTGTTCATAATATTTTGCAGCAGTTTTAGCTGTATGATATGGAATATAATCATTATCATCATCCTCTTCATCTAATAATTCTCCATTAAGAAGTCCATCAAATTCTTTATTATTTGGCAAATAATCTTCAGATAAATCATCATCATCATCAGTTGGTATATGTTCATCCGAAGTTGTTGATGAAAGATCATTTGTTATTTTTTTACCGCGACGATGATGACGTTGACGACCATTTCTTTTCGATGATTGACTGGTATTTCTCCATTTATCATTAACAGATTTCTTTCGTATGGAGCTCTGGAGAAAAAGAACAATCAATTACTATTTTGTCTATCTTTTTTTTTCTTTTGTTCATTTAATTTAGAATATTTTTCAAAAGATTTCATATAGTAGACTCTACATGACCATATAATTTTGTTACTTAGGTTTAAGCAAAAATAAACAGAAGCATTTTATATTCCTTTGGTTATCAATTTATAATTTAATAAAAGAATACACAATCTTTCAAAGGAAAGATAGACAATCGTTTTTTTTAAGGCACAACTATGGTTCACACATGTCAAATGCTGATATTTACGAATCAATGAATCGACCATGAAATATTAACTTGTAAGATATGAAACAACTGATAACGTAGACGTTGTAAATATCGTGAAACATCAACATTTGACAGGGAGTAGATCGAAAATTTCTATCTCTATTTCTTAGATCATGTTTAACAAAATTCTAATTTAATATTATCATATAATATACATACATATATTCTTACTTGTGAAAGAGAATTACTTGTACTTGATGAATCTGGAGAAAGATCATGAATACGTGTTCTATGACCACGTTTTGATCGACGTAATGCAATAGGTAAATCTGAATCTTTTTTCGATTCTCTATTAACTGGAATTTGATGTGAATCTTGACTAGGAGTATCATTCTTTTCACTATCTTCTATGTCACTTTCAGTATCATCATAGTCAACTAATTTACGTTTTATTCCTTGTTCTAATGATGGTTTTGATATAATAGGTTGTGTGATATTATTATCTTCTATCGGTGTTAAATGTTGTTGTTGAATTTTATTTATTGAATCTTCGATATCATCATTTTTATGAACATCATTGTTTGTTTCTTGTGAAAGATTTGGAGAATATATTGCATCTCTTTTATCATTTGTTAATGAAATATTTGAACCATTACCTTTGAGTTCAGTAGAATTTATTGATTCTCGATCAGATGTTAAATCTTTAAATAAAAGAAGTCAAAAAAAAAAAACAAATTGCAATTTTTCAAATATTTTTTATACCTATGTTATGTATTATAAATGAAGATGATGGTGAAGATGGTAAATCTCGACTAAGATTAACTATTGGATCTAAATCTATATGTTCTGTTTTGATAATATCTTAAAAAATAAAATAAAAAGAAAAGAATTAAATACAATGAAGTTTATTTCTTAATTTTAACCTGATCGAAATTGTACTAATAATGGACTTGATTTTCCTGTTATATTATCATTAATATCTAAGAAATTTGGTTCATAAAGTTCTTCAAATTCATTTGATGGTGATAAATTTTGAAAAGATTCATAAGAAAATTTCCATTCTTAAATGATTTATTTTATCATAAAAAAAAGAAATTTTAAATAAAAAAAAAAATTAAAATTTTACCAGGAAATTTTTTTCGTATGATATGATCAGTTATAAGAATTTTGATGAGTTTTTCCAATTCATTTTGACTTCTAAATAAATAAATAAATAAAGATATAAATAAAATGTCTTTTTTTATATTTACTTAGCTAGAAATGTCCATGTACGATTAGTATCAATATTTTCACGAAATAAACGAATAAAACAATCATTATCCTATAAAAGAAAATATATACTAATATTTATTTCATTAAAAATTGATTGATCGTATAGATTTTTAGATAAATTACATACAGCATTATTGTAATAATATCTCAATTAGCAAACAAAAAAGAAAACAAATCATCAAGCTCTGTTAAAAAGTGCTAAGCAAAGACAATAGGAGCAAATATATCGAAAACGTGTAAAGAAGAAAAGTTCTCAAATGATGAATCACTTTCTAGAAATATATATAGGATTGTATCCAGCTCATTATACTCATTTGATGAAATATATTTTTATCTTATTATTATAAGAACAAAATTAATTTTATAGAGATATTTGTATATTTCATAGCTTTTTTTTTACCTTGCGGTGTATCTTAATACTTGAAATTTAAACTTGAAGTGTCTGTGAAAATGTATTCCTGTAGATATTTTATTCGGTGACGTATAATAGATTGATTAAAAAAATTAAATTTTATGAAAAGCATCCTTATTCGAAAGGAATAAACACTCATGACACATATGTTAGTCATTAAAATTCTGATATTCGAAATCAATAAAGTTGAATTGCATATTTTTATGAGAAAGCGATTCACTACTTGAAGGGACTCTCATCATAAGTATATATAGTCTTCTATTCAATAACAAACATTAAGCAGATACAACACCAATAATACATCGACTTTTACACTGTACACAATACCTGATATTAAATTCATAAGATAAGAGACTGTATATGAATAATTTCAAACACAATAAAGTCTGATTATCTTTTGTTTGAATTGAATTCTTCAGAAAGATTATTATTCTAAATAAATTTCTTTTTATCATGAAGATATGCAAAAAAAAATATTAGCTCTTTAAAATTATATGTGATTGAAAAATTTTCAAGGTAATTAGTTAATGAATGAATCTGTGTTTAACAAATAATTTTCTAATTTGACAACAGAAAAATCTAAGAATTTTAAGATAAATTGCGTGCTATGAACTACATTGATGGAAATATTTCCAATAAAAGATTACCAAACACTTCTGTTTTGTCATTAACCTGAGATTTTCAAGACATATTTGTACTATGTATAATTAATTTTAAGCTTTACATTAAATTACACGAGCATTCTTTTTCTCTCTTTCGATATTCCTGATGTAATGCTAAGCACTACGACGTACCGATCAGCAACACAAAGTGTACTAACTAGTTATAGAAATATGAGCTTTTCAAAGAGATTGATGTGATAAATTTGGGGTCGATCGAAAGACCTTCATGACTTTTAATCCTGACCGAAATTCATGTTACTCTTGTGCTTTGTTACAAACGTTCGTTATTTTTTATGATAACTAGTCCGAATACTAGCTTTTTAGGTTTAGTTTTGGAGATTATCGAGAATAAGTCAATACATATTTGATTCATAAAAGATAGCTCTAGAGAAATTCTTAATCTCGAGATATATGCATTTTTATTCTACTTAATTACTACGCTAATAAATGCAGTTGTCTACCTATGAATGCTTATGTCTTCAACAGAGAATTTTAATATATATATGTCATAAATATAACCAAAATTTTAACCAAATCACAAAAGAAATGACTTCGTTTTTATTGATTTGTGGAATTGATCTTATTCAAATACAACAAGAAAACGTTAAAATTCTCAATATTTACTGCTCATCTGTTTTAGATATAAGTTCAAACAAATGATACATAAAAATATTTCGTAGGATGTAATAAAAACTAAAATGGAAAATATCTAAATTCTACAATCAGCGGGTTTTTATTGAAATAAACATGGATTAGTATTGCTCATATTCTATTCAATGATAACTTTTCTATATGTCTTATAAAATGATGAAATTGTAAAATTTGTTTGAATAGAATCTTTAAAAAAAATTTTACCATAAATAACCAATATGATGCACCAAACCGATCTCGACCAAATGGTTTTGAACGTATGTCAAATGATGGTTTATCGGCTATAGCCGTTTTCAACGGTGGATTACGATCGAATTGTATTTCAAATAAATTCTAAAATAAAAAGAAATTTATTTTGAAAGATAAAAAAAACTAATCTTTATTTACTTTTAAAATTCGAAGTTTAACATCAATTCTTGCTTTTGCATATCCATATTCTTCTAAATGTTCTCCATCATCACGATTAAAACGATAGGCAAACTAAATATTTCAAACTATTCAAAAAAAAAGGAAAATATCATTGAAATCTTTACTCTTGTCATGCTTGAAAGAAATTGATCATGTTCTAAAGGTCTTCCTGGTGCGAGTTTTTTAAGTAAATTAATATGAAAATCAATAAAACGTCGACTAACTATATAAAGCATAAAAATATTTTTTAAAAGAAAAAAATTTTTTTTTCTTACTTTTTTGTTGTTCATTTATAAGATTATCCTCAAATATTCGTAATGGATAATCTTTTGTATTTATATATGAACGAAATTTTTGCATAAAACAAAGAATAATACCATAATCTGGATTATTTAATAGATTTAAACGTCGTTGATCACGTTTTAGAGAAGGTTTTTCGTTCTCTCTATCATTCAATGATGATCCATCATCTGATGATGAATCTGCACCATTTATTAGCATTTCAATATCAGATTCATTCAAAACTGGTAATGAAATAACTAATTCTTTTTTTAATATTTCTGGATCTATGAACATTGAATAATCATTTCCTTCATCCATGATTTTAACCTCTTATTCGTTTAATAAACTTTTCTTTATAATTAATCACTCATTTGAATAATCGTTCATTGGTTTGAACGATTTGTCTTTGTTTCATATATGTGACAATATGTAGCACCATCTAGATTAAAATTTTTTTTTAAATCAAATTTTATCTATTTTATTTTTGTTGGTTAGATAAATTTATAAAGTTTTTATTTATCTTGAGTGAAATAAAACAGGAAGAAAATTTTAGTTATAAAAAGATGTTTGCAGATTGATGATTAATAAATTGATAACCACAGGAAAAGTCATCAATGCACTTCGTTTATATATATATATATTTCAATACATTTTACACAAGAATCCATTGATAAAAAATCTTTCAAATTCGACGGAAAAACATATATTCAGATTGTGTCAAGCATATTTTCGAAACGAAATTATTTTCGATAGCAGAGCCATCTATGGTATTGAATTAATAGGATATTAATATTAGGCTTGCTATAACATAAAGTGACGGATTTTTATTGATCACAATACTTGGACTGAATTAGGGGTGAAATCAAATAGTGCCTACTTATGGAACATTTCCAGGGTTTGATGCACTTTTGATTCCGGACTTAGTGCATTTTATAGACCTTAGTAAACTACACTTACCTTGACAGAAGTTCATGTTCATAATATGTTCCTGACAAGATATTAAGTTATTAGTGAATTTTTTTCTACAATACTTCACTTTTATAGCAAAAGTTATATCTTTGAATTTTAACGTGAAATTTTGTCTATAAGAAAACCTCAGCTAGACTAGCTTGTATAAAAATTTCAGAGTTTTTGGACATAACCTTTTCGAAATATGGAACTATCAAGGTACAGACATTTTTTTTATAGATTATTACCATAGTATACATTTCTTTGATAGTTCCATATCTTGGAAAAGCTTGATTTAAAATTTTGAAAATTTTATGGAATGAACTACTCTAGTCGAGGTTTTTATGTGAACAAAGTTTCAGATAAGCTCAAGAGTATAGCTTTGCTACAAAGTGCGATTGCTACAGATAAAACTTATTAGGAACTTAATACCTCGTTAGGAACACTATGGGAACGCAATTTCTCAGGGTAAGCATAATTCATTAACGTCTATAAGATATACTAACGAAGGAGGTATTCGAAGTGTTCATTCGATTTAAAGCTCATATTTTGCCCGTAAGTAGTTAGGCTCGACTTATGGCAGTTTCACTGAATATTTGGATTCAGACGATATTCATGACTGACAACGAGGTGCCTTAGTTGTAAAAATACTCTTAAAATTTCAGGTATAACTAATACTGCAGCATCGAGATATTCAATTTTCAAAACTGGGTGCTTTTCTGATGTTTTCGCCCATAGATGGTTGTTTTTCACATATTCAATAACTCGATTCTGCAGTATTAGTTAAGCCTGAAATTTTAAGACTATTTTAACAACCATGGAATCTCTCTGTGGGTCAAAATTCAGGTCTAAATATCGTCTTTCGAATTTAAAACAATTGTTCCGTCTGAAGCCAGATACTCAGTGAAACGGCCATAAGTCGATTCTAACTATCTATGGGCAAAATATAAGCTCTAAGTCGAGTAAACACTTCGGATGCCTCCCTCGCGAGTCTCGAATCGAAAGCATTACGACGTTTAGGAAATTTTTTTGTAAGCCTTCTCTCGTCTACAATTGGGACAATTGAACGTCATCTCGACATAATAAACTCGTTTTCCAGTTAAGCGGAAAAATCTTGTTATATACTAACTATGATATTGATTGTTGAATATAGTAGTAGATGATAAAATATATCTTTACATCATAGAACTAACATAAATTGACTGATGTGTATGCGATTGGAACAAATGAAGCATAATCATTTTGAGATAGTCTGTTAACAGAACAAAGCAAACTGTCCTTATTTATATTATTTCAAATATTTAGATTATGACATAAAATAAACTCTTATTTAAAATATTTTCATTTAGTGTCATTGATATCTCCATCAAATTATGTCCAAGACAAATGAAAATTTTTATAGAGAAAATCAAAAACAGAGTCTAATTGGTAATTTTAAGAGTTTCAAAAAAATATCACAATATTTTAACAGAAAAATCAATTGATACTATAATTAAAAAGTTTCTATACATCTAAGACAACGATTAAGTAGGAAAACAACCTTCACAATGATGCATATAACATTAATAAAAATATTCCTTCGAAAACTACTGTTATATTTTTATTTTTATTCTTATTTTTATTTATACAATATTAATTTGACTCTTTCTCATTTATTCATAATAAAATAATTTCTACAGATGTCGTAAACAAGAAATGCAATTGGAAGGTTACATAGGAAGTAAAGTGAATATATATTGTGTTTTGTTTTTCCTTTTGAAGCAAAAGGTATCTTATTTTTTTCCAAGTTTGACTCATACAAGTTTATTTTTCTTTAAAAATTGTATTAATTTATTCAAACATAATAATGAAATTAGAAATTAAAAACTTACATAATGATACTTTTACAGTTGAATGTGATAGCGATATTACAGTAAGTTTTATTTTTAAATAAATAATATTACTTTGAAGAATCTTTTTATTATTTAAGGTAAGAGTACTTAAAGACAAAATAGTTGAAAAAAAGGATCTAGCAGAAAAATATAGTTGGGATCCTGAGTATATTAAATTACTTCATAAAGGAAAAGTTATGGATGATGATGAAACAGTTGAACATTATGATATACAACCTGATCAATTCCTTGTTCTGGTTAAACAATCACAAGACAGACCTAAACCAAAAGTATAAAAATTTTCTTTAATAAATAAATTATTATTTATATTTGATTATTCTAGCCAAAAAAGAAACCTAATCAAGACTTTAATAATTTTATGGGGTTTGTTTTTTTTTGTTTATTTTATTATAGAAAAAAATTATTTAAAAATAATATGTTAGTGGTTTTAATTCTCCACATGGTATGTCACATATGCCAAATTCATTTATGCAACAACCGTTTTCATCAAATTCATTAATGCAACAACCGTTCTCATCAAATTCATTTATGCAACAACCATTTTCATCAAATACATTTCCCCAGCAACCATTTTCTTCATCAAATACATTTCCGCAACAATCATTTCCATCAAATACATTTTCACAACAACAAAAACATACACCAGTAGTGCCCGATACATCAGACACAACACCAGAATCATTTTCAACAGCTGAAGAACGTGAAGAAGCTCTTCAGAATTTGTTAGTAATGGGTTTTAATCGTTCAGACTGTGAAAAAGCATTACGTGCTAGTTTCTATAATGTAGAAACTGCTGTGGAATATTTAACATCGGTACGAAGCAAATGAAAATTCATATATTTTGTTTAAATTATTATATTTTCTTAGGGCAATATTCCTACCATAGATACAACACCTACAGTTTTACCAGGAACTGGATTAGGACAACCATCATCAGGCATTTTAAATCCTCCACGAGGTCGATCAAGTCCAACGATTGATCATCAGCCAACCGGACGAGGTTATTAATTTATACTCTTTTTTTCTGATGCGAGCATCAATTGAAAAATGATCAGTGTTATATAGGAGTTAGGAAATAGAAAATTCTATTCAGGGAAAATTCATTTGCAAATTTTGAGGAAAGAATTGAGTATAAAAAAAAATTATTTATTTTCGTGTAATAAGTTTATTTCATTCGATCATTCTCTTCTATTCTAAACAAGAAAAAGTCGTAATATTACATGATTCTAGAGGATCATTAATCATCTAATAAATTCCTTATCATTTCAAGACATTTAAAAAAAATAGAAGGTTTTCTGAATTGTAAATTTTATTGTAGATTAATGTATATAGTTTGAAAATGATTTGCTATAAAAAATGTGTACATATTTGCTCTTGAAACAGATTCTTTTTTTTCTATCTTTTAATAGAATTTCAAATAACGGATTATATAGAATATAAAAGGAAGAATTTTATAGACTAGTATTACTGTTTATTAATTAAAATTATAAATGTTTTTTATTAAAGATGAATATTTCATTTGATTAAAACTCAAAAAATATCTATTTCGATTATTTAAAATATTCGATTATGACAAATTTTCATAGTTCATTAACTACTGAACTTTGGATTAGAAAAAGAGAATTAAAATTATTATCCATTTCAAAATATAGGAGCAGTGACTACTTTTTGAATAAATTTTTTATAGTTCACGATATAGAGATCGAATCTTTACCGTTAGAAAGAGAAAGGGCGAAAACATCGATCTGTATGAAGTTAATTAGGTTTAGGAATCTTTTGTATAGTTGTTTGCAGTCAAATATCTTATTTGTCGTCTATTTTCATGAGTTTTTGTGAGAAGCTAACATCAAATTAGATTAAAATGTAGTCCAAATCGTCCTGTAGCTATGCTTAAATTCTCATATTTTTATGTTAAAACTTAAAAAAATACATAAGAATAAAACGCAAAGATTTGAAAAATTTTAACATACTTAATGAGGATTTAGACTACATTTTGATCTAATTTGATGTTAACTTGTCAGAAAAACTCATGAAAATGGACGACAAATAATATATTTGATTGCGAACAACTATACAAAAGATTTCTAAATCTAATGAATCTTGTACAGATTGATCCTCGTCTTCCTTTATCTACCTTGCTCTTTTGTACGTAAAATCTACGACCTCTATAGCTTGAATTGTTGAAAAATTATTCAAACAATAATCGCTGCTTTTAGATTTTGAAATGCATAATATTTCAGCATATCATTATCAACATTATCATTTTTTACATTGAATTTAGATGTAAGTACAAATATTCGACAAATGCGTCAACTACTTCAACAAAATCCTGAACAACTTCAATTACTTAAAAACACATTAAAAGATGAACATCCAGAAATTGCTAACGTAAATAACACAATATTTTTTTTCATAATTTTTATTTATTTATTTTTATAATCAGATGATTGATGAGGATCCACAAGCTTTTCTTAACTTACTTAATCAAGCAGGAAATGCTGATAATGATGATAGTCAAGCGCCAACTGGTGCTAATAATACTCCTGGTACAGGTGGACAAGGTGGTACAATAACTGTTTCACTTTCATCTCAAGAACAGCAAACAATTAATCGAGTTTGTATTTATTTTACTTGAATTGGAAAAAACGAAATTGATAAAGGATCGAATCTAAGTTAAAGTGGTCGATGATGATAAACTGTTCACCTTTATCAGAAAAATTTTGACGATCTGAACTAAACATGCACTACCATCTGAGACCATTTTTGTATATTAAATAAAGAAAAAAATATTTTTCTTAAAGAAAAAAAAACAAACTAAACAATAATTTGTTTTTCCTCTTTATTCTAGTTACAAGAAATGGGTTTCGACCGAAATCGTGCTATTGAAGCTTTTCTTACTTGTGATCGAAACGAAGAATTAGCAATTAATTATCTCTTAAATAGTTTTGATTAAAATAAAAATGAATATATAATAAACTGATATTATTATGTTTTAAAACTTTTCTCTTTTTTTATAATGTACAAAAAAAAATATTCTAATTATCGAATATTTCTTATGCGTTTAGTTAAAAATTATTTCTTACATTCATGTATGCAGTATTCTTTGTATTTTTCTATAAACAGTATCACCGGTGTCTGTTTTTCAATAATTAATTTCTGATCTTTATTTTTGATTTTAAAATAAACATCAAAGAAACAAAAAAGAAAATTCATATATACAAATTTCACAGATTGATATGACTTATTTTGCACCAAAATCTGAAGAAGAATATAAAGAATATTTGGATAATTTACTTGTTGAATATCAATTTGCTTGTTTTAGTGAAAAACTTGGTGATGGTATGTTTAGTTAATTCTATTATTTATTAATTTGCTTTTTGTTTTTTTCTTTTCTAATTTAAGGTTGTTATCGATTAGCTAATTATCATGAAATTATTAAAACTGATCATCCAACAGCTGCTAAAATATATAAAATGTCATGTGATGAAATGAATTATGGACATGGATGTTATCGTTATGGCACATTTGCATTTCTTGGTCGAGGTAATATAAATGAAATTTATTAAAATAAAAAAAAAAAAACATTGAAATTATTTGTTTAATAAGGTATGGAAAAAGATATTCCACTTTCAACGAAGTATTTTGAACGTGCATGTGAATTAGGATATTTTAAAGGTTGTCATAATGCTGGTATTGCTTATATGGAAGGTGATGGATGTGAAAAAAATGTTAATCGAGCTTTAGATTATTATAAAAAAGCTTGTTTAGGATCCATTGGTGAATCATGTTTAAATCTTTGGTCAGCTTATTTTAATGGACATAAAGGAGATGTTGTTAAGGATGGATCAAAAGCACTTGATTATGCATCAAAAGCATGTGATTTAGATATGTTTCAAGGATGTGTTAATGCAGCAATTATGTGTCGACGTGGTGATGGTGTAGTAAAAGATCTTGAACGTGAAAAATATTTTATACAAAAAGCAAATGATATCAAAAAGAAATTAAGCGAACCCGGTGTTCAATTTGGTGAAACACATAAAAATTTAGATTAAAATTATCATTTTAGTGATTTAGAATCTATTAGGTTTTTTTTTTCAAATAAAAAACAAATTGAATATCGATGGATTAATTAGAGAGATTTATATTAAATTGTTTATAAAAATAACAAATTATATTAATAATACCATTATTAGAGTAATTATGTATAATCATATACAGGGAATGGTCTAGGATAAAATGATTACTTTTTGTTTTTTATTTTAGAGACACTTTCTAGTGTTTCCAAAAGTTGGTTCAGGACTTACTGAATAAAGAGTTTTTTACTTTATAAAATCATATACTCTTTGAAATCAATAAGAAATGTGAAGAATTAAGAGGTACAAAATAATATTTGTTTGAAATTTTGACAATTTGCTAAAAGTAGGTGAGACTATCGATTGGATAACTTTTAGAAGACTGTAGAATTAGGTGCACAGCGGACATTTTTCTAGATATTAATGTCTAGCAAACTTATATGATATTTTGATGGCTTTTCATAAAATTACTAAAATAATCTTAGAATAGACTATAAATCTTTGATAGATATCAGTTCTATAGCCTTGTAACAATGTTTTGAGCGGTACTCCAAGCTTCTTTTGACAAATTGTCAGATATTTGGTTAAAAACTATTTTATACCTCTTGATTCTTCAAATGACTTCTTTGGTTATAGAGTCTTGAATCAACTCTTG
Source organism: Macrotrachela quadricornifera (assembly GCA_022393335.1). NCBI lineage: Eukaryota > Metazoa > Rotifera > Eurotatoria > Philodinida > Philodinidae > Macrotrachela > Macrotrachela quadricornifera. Next base: position 161,454 of record JAJEKB010000801.1, read on the forward strand.
GAATCAATGAAAAGTATTTTAAGAACAAAAGTAACCATTTTTCAAGGACACTATCAATGTATCTTTCAATAACAAAGTGTAACTGGTAAGTTATTAGCCAAAATGTTTATATTCTATTCATGTATTTGCATATATTTGACAAATACTAAAATTATGGATTACAATCAAAATCTTGTTGCCTTTCTCAAAATGAACTAAGAAATTTTACACTAATTTTTATTTCTGAATAATAAATAAATCTTTGAATGAACTGAAAAAAGCTGTTTGAATAGCAAAAAAACAAGTTTTTTATTAGTTGTCATATATCCTTTTGCAAAGATATGAAGAATTATTAGATTCAACAATTTGATAGTATAAATAGTCCTGTACAATGTGCAATGACAAATTGAGATTTAGCATTCACCTATATGAAGCGATAGCCATTACGTCAATATCTGTTTTTCGTTTAATCAAAAGCATCGAATTTTTCAAAAATAATAAAGATAAAAAAGTGATAGTTGATGTGCCTTATCGAAAGATAAGAATAGAAAAATAAAAATAGCATATATTGTATAGTAGATTTTGCCCTACTAAAAGATATATAAACAAGAGTACAATCTTGTAGTTTGAGATCTCAATGGATAATATAACTCGAAATATTTTATTTTCAAATAGAATTTTCCAATCTTTCAAAAACTTTCTCATCATTTCAAGACAAAACGTCTGGAAATTCATATCGAGATAGTGCATAAAATTCCTATTCTAATCCAACATTTTTCACATATCTTAAATATCTACAAGACAAATACAACTAATTTATGTAAAAACTGTCCTAATTATTCATTATTTATAATTCTTATTATATTTTTGTACTCTCTAAAATTGTATACATGTTTTTGTAATATATTTATTAATATTTTTGTATGATTTTAAATAATAGAAATGAGAAGAAGAAGAAAAGAGACAGAACAAACTAATTATAAAGACATAAATGATAAATTTGAAAAGAAGAAGAAAAAAAAGTATAGTGTGACTTGTGCATGCTCTAAGAAAAAGAAAAATTAAAACGATTGTTTTGTTTCAGTGGTAAAAGAGAAGAAGAAATAAAAGCATGTTTTGTTTTGCTGCCACTGCTGCGCACATACAAATTCACACAAAGGTGATATGGGTTTAATAGACAAAAAAAAAGAGAAAAGAAGAACATGATAGAAAAAAAAAGAAAAGATGTTTGTTTGTTGCTGTTGCTGTTGTTAATGTTATTGCCACCATTCAATAATAATAATAATAATATTGATTGAAAATTTTAATAGCCCGACAATTCGTTTAATGTCATGTCGAGTTCTTCGCTTACGCCCTTGTATTTCTCCTTTTCAGCAAGTAATTCGTCTACAAAGAAATATATTATATAATTTAAATTAAATTAAATATGATTAATTTACCTTCGAGACGATCGACTTCCTTTTGCAATTTAGCCATTGTACGTTCAGCCAAATCGGCACGTTGTTCAGCCTATAATCATAAGATAAATATATTTTCAATTTTATTTCAATATAAAATAAAAAAAAAGAAAAACTTACATCTTTAAGACGTGTAGTTAAATCACGAATTTGTTCTTCATAACTTTCTTCACGTTGCATGGCCTAAATAAATCATATATAAATATTATAAGTTTTAAAATATAATTTAAAATAGATTTTACCTCTTGTTCTGAAACTTCAAGTGATTTCATATTGTTACCAACAACTTTAAGTTCTTCTTCGAGTTCAAGAATTTTTCTAAAAAAAAAAGAAAAATTATAAAATATTTTTAATTTTAAATATAAATATATATCTTACGCTTCAGCGGCTTCAGCACGATCTTCAGCACGTTCTAAATCGACTTCCATAATAGCAATACGACGTGCAACCTGAATTTATAGACAAGAATGTTTTTTTTTATTTTTCTTAATAAAATATTTAAATAAAAATACCTCATCGTATTTTCGATCAGAATCTTCAGCAATAAGTTGTGCTTCAGCCAATTGTTGTTCAAGTGTAGCAATACGTTCATCATCTTGATATGTACGTTGTTCAAGACCTTTGCGACCACTTAAAATTAATAAAAATAAATAAATAAATAAATAAAAGAGGTTGTTTTTTGAACAACTTAGTTTATCTTATCTTACCGTTCACTTTCATCAGCTGCATGTGAAGCTTCATCAAGTTTTTGTGTTGTTTGTGTAAGACGTTCTTCAGCACGTTCAAGATCTTCTTCAACTAATTGTAAACGACGTTGAAGACCAGCTAATTCAGCTTCAGCCTAAAATTAAAAAAAATATATATACATATTGTTTCCTTTTTTCTTTTGTTTTATAAATTAATATCAAAATTATTTTTAATATATTTATATTTTCTTTCGTATTATATTGTTAATAAGAATTGAAAATTTTTATTTAATGTTTACCTCTTTTAATACATTAATAATATCTGTAACTTCAGTTTGCATAATGGAAATTTTTAGATTGAATGTTATTTGAGATGAATATGGAGGTACTTGATATATTTCACAACCGGGTTTTACTGGACGACGAGAAGATTTTACTAATGAAGATGATAAAGAAGCAGAAGAAGAAGAATTAGAAGAAGAAGATGAAGAACATGAAGAAGAAGAAGATATAGAACAAGTCATTTCATTATCATTTGATGATAATTGAAATGTATCATCATCATTATCATTTAAACAATAGTCACGTAAACGTTCATTATCATAAAATTTTTGACGAATTTGTTTAACACGTTCATTATGTAAAATATTTGATATAATATAATTTGATCGTTGTGTTGATTGTTGATATACTTGAAAACGTGATTTTGATGTTGATGAACGGTTTGTTTTATTTTTATTTGATTTTATTGTTCCTGTTGTTGTTGTTATTGTTGTTTGTGATGGTAATAATGATGGATGACGATTTTTAAATAAATTATAGAATTCAATTGCATTTATTTGGCCTTTAGCCAATAGTATACTTAGATTATCTTGTGTCATGATTAGTATTTTTGTTGGAAAAAAAAAATCTTCTTTCTTCTATATGTATTGATGGCCTTTCTTATACATAGATAGATAAATGTATGTATGAATAGATATGCGCATATTATTTCCGAGAAAAGAAAAGGAAAAAGAATAATACTCTCAACAACGATGGTACGTATAAATGAAGAAGGAAGAAAAAAAGAGAAAAGGGAGAGATGAGAGAGAGCGAGAGAGAGAGAGAAATGGATAGACAAAGATTTACTATGTATGTTTAGAATTGATGATGGATATTGTGAAGCGAATAGAGAAAAAAAAGAAAAATAAATGAGACTTACATCAGTAGCAGCCTTCTCTTTAGCTTCAAGTTTTGCATTAGCTTCACCTAATTGTTCTTGAGCGGCATCAAGTTCAGATTCGATCTGTTGGATTCGTTTTTGTAAACCATTACTTTCTTCTTCAGACTAAAATAGATAAATAAATTAAAATAATGAAAATATTTTTATTAAAATAAAATAAAAACTAAAAAAAAAATGGATTTAAATTAAGATTAAGAAAAACTTACTGCTTTAAGTTTTTCTTCAAAATCCTTTTGACGTTGTTCGGCTTGATCAGCACGATCAACAGCATTTTCTTTTTCAAGCTTCATGGCTTGCATTTTCTTTTTGATGGAATCCATCGTAGCTGTTGTATTTGCATTTGACGACATTTTTGACCGGTTTGGCTTTTTAAAATTTTAATGTAAAATTAAAAACGATTCGTCTATAAACCAGATAATTACACTTCCAACAGATCTTTAAATAAGAAATAAAGATATAAGAAAACAAAACTAAGTAAACGTAAAATAATTCTTCAGTAAAGATAACTGAATAGTAATGATAGAATAAAAAAGAAGAAAGATATTATTCTACTACATATAAGGAAACGATTGTGTCCAACACATATACAAACCCTAGAAGAGAAAAACGAAGCGCGGTTCCTTATGCCTACGCTACAGATAATAATAACAACAACAACAACAACAAACTCTCTGAAGATGCAGTATACAGACGTTCTCTCTTTCTCTCTCGGGTGCGTTTACATACCGCTTTTGCTGTATGTGGGTGGTAGGATAGGCAATGATGATGAAGAGGAAAAATTGCGGTTTATTAGTTACGTATATATACATATATATATATATATATATATATGGACGCATATGGGTATGTGGAAACAGATAGATTTAGCCTCTTTTGCTTCTCTCTATATGTTTACTTGTCATCAGTAAAGGAACCATCGACGGCTATATAGTTAGTTGTATGGTACCGTTTTTCTTCGTCGAGCTATATTTTTTTTCCTTTTTCTCTTTTCTGCTGTATACTGTACAACCGATGGCTGTAATAGGGGCGGAGAGAGTCTAAAAATATTTACGCTTAAGCACCACAACGACGGCATCGACAACGTGTTGCTTAACGATGCTAACATTTTCTTGTCTTATACTCTGCATTTGTTGGATGAGATCGAAAAAAGCGTATTGGTACTAGAAAGGATATCATCTAAGAAAGAAAAGAAAGACGAGAAAAAAATTCTATATCCATACTATTATCATTTGCTATTAAGAAGAAAAAGAAGAAGAGAAAAAAATGGATAGAGTCGTTTTCTTTGCTAATACAACTACTCTTGTCTTCACTATATACGTGTCCACATATTCATATACGGGGAAAAAAACTTTGTTGTTAAGAATAATATATGACATTATCATCCTAATTGAGAAAAACGCACCAAACTCTTCGATTATAGAACAAGCAAATGTACAAAAAAAAACTCTAATAAACATTGTGCAATATAACATACACAAAAATAGAAAGGAAACAAAAAAAAAAGTTCATTTTTGGTTTTTTTTTATCGATGATTATTTGTATTATAATAACCATTTGAAATATTTTGTGTACAATAGAATGATGTTAATTGATCTGTATAACATGGAAATTGTACAGAAGATGATGTTATATTAAATGGATCATGAATAGAAGTTGTTGTTGGTATTGGTGGTACAGAAGGAGAAATCCAAGATGTTGTCGAAGCAAATGAATAATCTTGTTGATAATGTTGTGAATATGTATTTGTTGTTGATGATGATATATGATCATAATCAAATGAAGATGATGTTTCTCCTTCACCTGAACTACTATTTGTTGAACATGGTGCAAGAATTGTTTTTGATGGTGATAATCTTGAACGTGTTTTAAAACGTGTTGATCGACGTAAAAAACTTGTACCATTACCAAACATATTTTTAGCATTATCATGTAATGTCCAATAATTTCCTTTACTTTTATTACCAGTTGATGAACAATTATCTGATGATGTTCGACAAACTTTAACAAAACAATCATTTAATGATAAATTATGTCGAATAGAATTTTGCCATCGTTGTGCAGTTTGTTCATTATAAAATGGATATCGATCTTGAATAAATTTATATATTTCTAAAAGAAAAATAAATAATTAAAAAAAAAACCATTTGAAATTATTCAATTACTAACCATTAAGAGTCATTTTACCATCTTTTGAACTTTCAATTGCTAATGTTATAAGAGCTATATATGAATCTAAATAACAAAAAGTATTATAAAATTAAATATAAAATTTTTTTTTTTTTCAATTTACATGGTGGTTTAACAGCAGCACCAAATCTTCGTCCTTGTTGAGATAATGTTGATGTACCTGATAATTTTGTTATATCAATATCATCTGTTTCTGTAACTAAACCATTCATAATAGCATCTTTTGCTTCTCTTTCTGTAATTTGTGTTTTTGTTTTTGATAAACATGTTCTTGTTCGATGATGTTGTTGTTGTTGTTTTAATTTACCGTTATTTTTCTTTGAAAGTTTTTCTGTATGAAATTCTCCTAATGAATAAGATAAATAATCTGATGAACTAGAAGCCGTTTCAGATATCATATGATTATGTTCATGTAAAGGACCATGTGAAAGATAATAATCATTATCCATTGTAATGTTATTTTCAAAATTTAATATTGAAAATGAATATTGAATGAATTGAATTTGAGAAGAGAAAAAAAAACGTGATTCTTTGAATAAATATTCATTTGTAAGTATATATATATATGCTATATTTTTTTTTCTTCTATCGAATAACCAATGATTTATTATTGAAAAATTGTCACAGAATATATCGATTGGCTAAATGAGAGAAATATGACATAATGTTTTCTCTTTCATTGAATTGAGCAACGAACAATTTTTCTTATATTAATTTTAAAATAATGTCAAAGATAGAATTTCGATTTTAAGAAAATTTAATAATTTAAAATTATATTCAAGAACAGTCCGAGTCAACTAACATTGAGAAGAGTGTCACGAAATTTTTTGTAGTAAAAAGTGGAATTTTTTAATTTTTGGTGGATGTAACATTTTGATGACAAACGGAAGAAAATGTTTCGAGTTTTGTTCAGCAAAAAAATTGAATTTGTTCGAAGATTGAAGGAGAATATTCCCTTCTCTATACCCTTTCCGGTCGGGCCATTCTTGATTATATTTACAAAATTTGAAATATAAATACATTAATATTTTTGTAAACGATTATATTGAATGTTAAAATATTTTTTTCAATTAATAGAAAAAAATACATTGATCTTGATAATTAAATCTCTTGTTTTTTTGTATTTTAAGATTATAATTTGATCTATAATATAAATCGGCTTTATATCTCTTGTTTAATAGTATTTTATTTGACTGATCACTCTGATTTGATCCCTCTTGTTTCATTTCACACATAACAATCTATGCTTTTGCTTTTTTTTTTACTCTTCACTAACCGACAACAAACGATGTAATTTAATTTCAAACAATTCGGCAAAGTCAAGTTCGTTTCTTATAAATGAGCAAAATGAACAAGTATAAAATAAAAAAAAAAATTATCGGTCGGCTTATTTCGGCTAAAAGAGTCGAAAGGATAATGGTGGTAAAAAACGATCCTTATTTTCTAAGTCTATAAATGGGTGAACACTTTTCTCTCTTATTCACATAAACTAATCCTTATTACGTCTTTGATGTAATAGACGTAGTGTAAGTTAATAGTGAGACAAAATTGCTTTCCTCACTTTTTCAATATAGAAAAGAAAGAAAATGGTTTGCAACACTTAATTGCTGAATATTCGTGGCAGAAGTGTTACACATATTCGAATATTTTCTTTCTCCTATCATCGTTATGAATAAAATGTTGTCTCTCTAGAGAAAATAAAATTAATAACAAACAATCAATTCAATCAGGTGAAGAGAGTTACAAACAAACAAACAAACAAATAATCGATCATATTCTTTATGTTTTTTTTAAATGTGTGATTAAATAACAATTTTATTTTTTTTTCAAAAATTAGAATTTTTAGTTAAATTTAATTAAAAAACATAAGTATATATTTTTATTTCAAATATATGAGAAAGTTACATTATTCACTCTCTTCTTATGCTATTTATGCCTTTTAAAATAGACATCCATCATAAGCCGCAATGTTTACATAGTTTCTCTCTTACAGTTATGTATTTAATACAAAAATGACCATCTTTCACTTCACTCTTCTTTTCTCACTTTTGCTTTTATACGCATTAATGTCGGGTGTCTAATTTATACACATCTTATAGAAAATAATAGGAAGCAATGACAATTATCCCTCCTTTAAACATATTATTCTATTGTAGACATAAGCTAGAAGAAATCGAATTGGCATATGTTGTTTTCTGTCTGTTAAAGAAAAGAGAACAATAATGTTCTCTTAATGATGTTTTGGTATAAGAAAATAATGATTCTTTCTTTGGGCCTACACGTACAATTTAGTATATAATTACTGATAATATTATTGAAGATACTCATTGAGTACTCATTGTGAAGTATTCATATTAGATAATGTCTATATAAAATCAATGACATATGCATACAAATTAAATAAATAAAAAAAATAAAACAAAATAACTTGAACATAGTAACTATAAATACACGTACAAATGACAATATCAATCTATAATTAATTTGAATTAACAATAATCCTAATGGCAGACACAATTATAAAACCATTGAGGTCACTAAAATACTTTGATATGATCATTGACAAAAAGTTAAGTTGGAGTTGTCATCTACATCATATCGAATGAAATATTTTTGATTGAATCAATGAAAACAATAAATATGTCTTCCCAGTTCTGGTAACAACCAGCAACAATATATGAAATCAATTGCAGATTATATTAAATAAAACTATCCCTGTCGTCCTCGATTATTCTATAATATGTGTTGGTGAAATATATCTGTAAATTAAGTATTATGCAACGATACTTGTACGTCACACTACTACAAAAGCTGTCTCACAACAATAATAAACTCATCTCAAAGACATAACTATATTTAAAACTAAATAATACAACTTATATTTCCAATAATTCTCTTCATTAACATTATCTTGAGACAAATGGCAGCTGTCATGAATTTCTCCAGCCTTTATTTAATATATTTATTTTCGTTTTTGTATCTGTTACAGCTTGTAATATCTTTCTATAACCAGAGGGGTATGGATCTAAAAATAAAACAATAATCTTATGATCAGCGCAATTATTCGTCATTCATTTTTTTCCTACCATAGCTTATGTGAAAGTAATAGATGAATAACGTACGATTTTTTTAATTTAAATATGAAAAAATATTGAGAAGTAAATAAACTAGCAAAATAAAATACTATTCCCTCTTGCAATTACTGTTTATGTAATATGAACGTTTCACTATAACCGAATGGGAAGAAAATAGATACTTCGATAAAATATATCTCTTTCATTTTTGGGGTTTATTATGTAATTTCTTTTTGCAGGAAAAGAAAATTAATGTAAGTATATCGTATTAAGTATTCATACATCTAACCATAAATAAATATATAAAGAAAAACTTATACATATACCTATTCAAGTAAGATAAGTGCTCATACTATCAGGTTGCACTTAATGTATAGATAAAACCGTTAGGAAGAGTACTATGTATAGACAAAAAAAGTATCTGTTGATGTAAAGACAGATTTTGTCCATTATGAATTGTATACAATGCTCTCAAAGTATAATTGTACATTTTATAATTCTATTATTCATTTCATATAACTATGGCTATAACAGATGTGGAAAATGATATCTTACAAATGCAATTTGCAAACCTAACGCTTTCAATACATACAGGGTGTCCCAAAAGTTTGTAAGAAAAGTAAATTTGTAGGATTCTATTATTTATTGAACTAAATCAGCCAGTATCTTTTTAAAAACTCAATTTCTTGTATTTTTTGTAACTTTTATGTTGATTGCATCTTAGGATATGGTTTGTAAACATTGTTTACGATATGTCAGATATCAAGATTATGAAATTTCTTAAGATCAGTTTAGCTTTTGGAACGATGACTGACGAACTGGAGGTGGAAAACGGTTCCATTCTTCTTCAGGATCTTGATTTATGACGTTATAAGGCTTATTTTATGCTGACACATGGTAATCAATATCTGCAAACCATATCCTAAGATGCAATCAACATAAAAGTTACAAAAAACACAAGAAATTGAGTGTTTGAAAGAAAAACATAGTGAAACGACTGAATTCTATAAACAAAAATTTCAAATTTATATCTGTTATTTAAAAAAAAATTGGTTATTTTAATTTCGATAAATAATGGAATCCTACGAATTTACTTTTTCTGCGGACATTTAGGACACCCTGTATATATAGATGACATAAATTTTATTTTCAAATCTTCTGTCATAACCACGATGAACATTTAAATGTAGTGTCAGATAATGTAATGAAGAAGATTCTTATAGAATTATGAGATTATTGTAGTTTTCAATGAAACTAAGAAGATTACGCAAGATGGATTGCATAATATTTTACAAAGCTAAAATCCTTCCACATTATAGCTACAAAGTCTATAATTTTAAAAGAGCATGTCTCCAAATGAATAAAGTAAATGAGATAGTTTTTGTCAACAAATGTCACGATAATTTTTTTAAAAAATTTCTAGAAGACATCTATTACAAATCTTGTTAAGTTGAATATGTAAATGTGTGATAGAATCAAAAAGTTTTTAAATTAAAAATATACATAATGTAAATATAGGTACTTTGAAAAGAGTAGGTTCGTCTGTTGTATTTGTATGACATCATTTTCTACGTCTGTTACAGACAAATGTATATAAAATAAAACTTTAATGAATATGGAATGAAATCATAAAAATCTCATGTACATTGATAGAATGAATAAAGGAATACTCACGTTTCTTTTTCGTTCGAATTTTCAAGACACCTTGCATATTAAAGAAGAAAGATCGTTAATCAACATTCTTTTGTGTATTCTATTTTTAAATTAAGAATAAATTTTTTCCTAATGTATACAGTAGTGATCGAAGTTTAAGAAGATTTTCATCAATATTTATAGAAAAATTACAAATAAAAGATGATTGATTATGAGAATATATAATATTTTGAAGAAATATTTAACTATTAATAATATTCTGTTCGACTAAATTTGTGATCTTTATTTCTATATGTGATACATATGTATAACATTTGTTTGTTTTTTTTACTTCAAAAAAGTGATATTAAATTTCGTAATTATGATTATGAATATCATATAAAAGTAACAATTTATATGTAAATTTTTGATGTTAGATAAAAATCAAATTTCATATTAAGATCAAGTGTTTAACAATGTAGACGTCGAATTATCAACAATGTTGTTTCAATACAATTTCATTGCAACAATGTACATCAATAGGTAATAGTAAGAAAAGAAGAGACCAAGCATGTAATTGACAATAATACGAAAGAAATTATTATCTTGATTCAATATCATCAACAACTATGACATGCATTGTCCACACTATGCATAAATTGCATGAAGAAATAGGAAGGTTATTGAGTTCGATTTTGCAATGAAGTTTCATACTAAAATCTATGTTATATTCACATACAATAAACGAACATATGTAAAAAAAAATAACAAATAGAAATCGATTGTTCAAAAGATACAAGAAATGTAATTGTATAGATAAGAAAATATAAAACTAACAAGTCATATGAAATAAATCATGTTGTTTAATAATACTAGTCATAAGATGATCATTATTTGTCTACCTATCAAATTGTTGAAAAGATAAAGAATAATAGTTTTACTAATTTTTTTTTCGTATGGTTTAACAAAGATTTAAGTTGATTACGTGAATAAAATCTATTTGTATAAAAAGAACGATTTTGTTGGACAAGAATAAAAGTCTTTTCCATATATTCATCGTCTTTGTATTTTCTTTTCGTTAATACAGAAAATGGTGAATGTACAATTCTTTTTTTTGTCTTTCTTCGATAACGATCGTATGAAAGGAAGATTTTACTTTTTTTTTTGTTCTTTATGCGCTTTACTTGCTTTTTGAATGCACATCTATACTCTATATAACCTTATATACATATGCCCGCTTGCTTGCATGTTCGCTCGCTCGATAAGTAGCATCAGGAGTACATAGGAGAAGAAAGAGCGAGGGAGAAAAAAAGAGGACGACGAAGAATATAGTCCTTCTCTTGATATAAAACGAATCATTCGACCACCCTTTCTTTTCTCCTCTGTTACGGTACTATAATTTAAATATTGCTTATATTTAAGTATCATTTCATTTTATTTGTTGTTTATTAAAGCAAATGCCGGATATAAAAATAAATGATGAACAACAACAACAGCAACAACAACAACAAATAAAATATGGTGAATTAATTGTTCTAGGGTAAGTCAAAAATTTCTCCATGTTTAACCACAATAAATGAATCTGGATTTAATTTATTATTTTCTACTGCTGTAATAAGTTTTTCTTTTGGTTCTAAATAATATTCATTAGCTAATGCCCATGTACCCCAATGTATACCAATAGATTTTTTTGATTGAGTATCTATATGGATTTGTACAGCTTCATCAGGTGATACATGTTGTCCTTCCATCATCCAACGAGGTTCATATGCACCAATTGGAATAGCACATAAATCAAATGGACCATATTTCCGTCCAATTTGTTTAAATATTGATATATTATGTGTATAACCGGTATCACCAGCAAAATAAAATTTGTGCTTATTATTCCATATGGCATAACCACCCCAAAGAGATTTATTTAAATCAAATAAAGTACGACGTGACCTAAAATAGAATAAATATATAAGTAGAAATGAACAAAACAATAATACCAATGTTGAGCTGGACAAAATACTATTTTAATATGTTGTTTATCCTAAATAAATAAAATAAAATAAATGATTTTGTTTTATTTTTAAATTAATTATCGTACGGGATGATGCCATTCTTCCCACCAATCGAGTTCTACAACATTTTGTATATCAACATCAAGAAACCATTGTCCTCCACCTTGACCACAAAACCATTGTAATTTATTTCCATAACGTTGGTGTAAACTTTGAACACTTGGATAATCCAAATGATCATAATGATTATGTGATATAACTACAGCTTGAAGATTATCTGGTAATTCATCTACTGTTAATGCTGGTGGACGATAACGTTTTGGTCCTACATGTGGTGTTACACCACATCGAGTACCAAAAACAGGATCAGTTAAAAATATAAAATCATCCATTTGTACAAGACATGATGCATGTCCAATCCATATAAAACGTAGACCAGGTGTTTGTTTTACTATTTCATCAGGTTTATGTTTTATTATTGGTAACGTATTATTTAATTCTTCAATATTAGCTGGTAAACGTGTATTATTTGGTGTACCAAACAGAAATCGAAAGAGTGCTCCAAATCCTGGCATTTTAAATTCTGGATTAAATGAGTTAACATAATGGCCATGTTCTCTTCGTGATTTAATATATTCTTCATTTGATGCTGATGTATCTGTTGTTAATGTTGATTCCGTCATAATTATATTTGATTTATTAGTATATTGATGATAACATCTAGTGAAATAAGTCTACTAGAAAAAAAACTTTTTTTTAAAAATATTCTTCATCAGATGGAAAAATCAATTCTACAAAATTTATTATTTTTCCACTTAAATAATAATACCAAAAAAAAAAATAATCACTTTACCCTTGAACAATTTCTATAATCTAACAACAATAAATTAGCATACATTCAAGGTTATAAACATAATACATTTTTTACTAAGATATGTATATTTATTCTATGATTATTATGTCTATATATTTAATATATATAATAATTTTACTTTTTTTTTTTGAAAGATATAATGGACAAATTCCAAATGGTGATCGTGGTAGACGAAAAAGTAAATTTCAACTGAAACAACGTGCACAATCTAATGGCCTTAAATCTCAACAACAACATATATGTAAAAATACTGATGAAGTACAGGTAAGAAAAAAGAAAAATAACAGTAGAATAAAAACAACAATACATTTTTTTTCTTGTTCTTTTTTATATATGTAATAAAAAAAAGAATACATTAGTAAATTATATCGGTAAACATACGATTCAATTCAGATCACATGTCAACATTATATTAGTAAAAAGTAAAACAATATTAGATAAAACTGCATATATTGATTATTATATAATAATATACATATAATCGATAGAAAAATAATTGTAGACGAGTGATGATTGATCATATATATTGCGTATGAAACAATCGTCATAGTATCTTAATAAATTATAGAGGAAAAGAGATACCAATTTTTCAGAAAAGTACTTTCATTAGGATTTTGACAGACAATGTGAATTATTAAAAAGGAATAAATTTCATAAAAATATTTCGATTTTTTTTTAGAAATTGATACAAAGTGATTTTCATTCAATTTCATATACATTATCAAGAAATCAAACTATCGTTGTTCAATATGCACGTGATGAAAATTCTGATATGTTTCAAGTATATTATTTAATTTAATTTAATTTAAATAAATAATAATAAATAGAATATTTTTAGATTGGTCGATCATCAGAAAGTCAAATTGATTGTATTGTTATGGATACAGTTCCAGGAGCAAAAACATTCGATGATTTAAATGTATCACAATCGACTATATCACGTTATGCATGTCGGATTATTATATCACGTCATTCACCATATACAGCTCGTATATATGCAGCTGGTTTTGATAATTCAAAAAATATTTTTCTTGGAGTATATTAATTTCTTTTTTGTTTTTTTGTTTCTCTATTTTTGTTTAAATAGGAAAAATCAATAAAATGGAAAAATAATCGTAAGGAAATGGATGGTGTTACAACAAATGGAATTTTATTAATGCATATTGATGGAGAAGAATTTAATACAAATTCTAAACCAACAAAATGGAAAGAAGTATCTGTTGGTGGATATGTATTTGATTTAGGTGAAGGACGACTTAAATTTAACTATCAAACAGCAGTAAATATTTAATAAATATAAATGTATAATATATAATCTATATTTATTTAGTCTTCTTCTAATACAGATAATGTTTTAAAAGATGGAACACTTATTGATCTATGTGGAGCTACATTACTTTGGCGAACAAATGAAGGTCTTAAACATACACCTGTAAATATAATTTTTTTTGATTTAATAAAAAGATAAAAAATAAAATTATTTAAATGAAAATTTTTTTTTTATTTTAGACTCGTCGTTTTCTTGAACATGAATTAGATGAACTTAATTCAAAAAAACCTCAATGTCCTGTTGGATTAAATACATTAATTATAAAAAATCAACCATTTACAACAATATCATCAAATTTTTCCAATCCATATGTTTATGTTTTATGTGGACATGTTCAAGGTAATCATCAATGGGGAATTAAAAATGATAATAAACAATCATGTGAATGTCCACTTTGTCGTACAATTGGACCATTAATACCAATTATACCTGGTTTAGAATCAGCTTTTTATGTTATACCAAATAATAATAATGAATCAACAACATCATATGCTTTTCATCCATGTGGACATATGATATCACAATCAACAGCTTTATATTGGTCAAAAGTTAAAGTACCATATGGTAAGAAACAAAATTTTAAGAAAAAATAAAATATTTTCTTTTGCTTATTTTTAGGAACAAAAGGTTTAAAATCAGTATGTCCATTTTGTTCAGTAGCTTTATCAGAAACAAAACCATTTGTTCGTCTTATTTTTCAAGATTCTATTTATAGATAGTGACAATAAATATATATTTAAAAATAAAAACAAATTCTTATTTTTTAAACAAATATGTTTTTTTTTTGTTTTCATTGTTATTTGTATTCTATTCACTATGATCATTTGTACACATTATATATAAAAATGAATCTAAAAAATATGTAAAATTAATCTTACCAAATTATTAAAATATTTCCGTATTGGAAGTATCATTTATGAAAATGAAATCTACAGGAATCATTATTAAAAATAATAATTTTTAATTCTTATTTTACAACAAACAAATATATAAAACAGTAAATAGGTGACAAATAATTTTGACATGAGTCATTCATTTCTTCTTACATTTAGTGACATCTCCTTGTGTCAATAAAAAATAAAAATAAAAAAAAAATCTTTCATTCGATAAAATTTCTTACTTAAAAAACTTCTAAAAAATAATTTGTAAATATAATTCTTCAATTATACATAATTAATATCTGAAATTTAATTCGTTTTCAATAATTAATAATATCACATATTAAAATGAATAAACAACAATTTCTTGAACATTATTTCTCATTCAATAATCGATTGTCTTTTACGTAGGAATATTAATCATTTTGAAGTAGATCAAAATATTTTTTATAATAATTTACGTTATAATCAAGGTATATAACTTTGTTTTTTTTTTGATGAATTATTGTTGTTTTATTTTTATTTATAGTATATTTGGTAATATATGATATTATAGAAGAAGAAAAATTATTACAAAGAAAATTTCATCATAATAAATGAAAATATATATTTATTAGTTACAAGAAACTTGTGAATGATTAAATTTTAAATTTGAGAATAAGTTTTTAAAATAGAATTATTATTTAATATTAACATAAATATAAATTAAATATGAAGAGATTGTTATAGTATGTTGTAACAAATTATTATCTTTACTTTGAATTTAGATTATTATTTAAACAAGACAAGCAAAATCAATAATAAATAGAAAAATAAATAATGTTGTAAGTATATCATAGTGAATTTTAATAATGTCACTTTTTTTTAAAATTAGATCCATCTTCTTTGATCATGACATTGCACTTTTAATAAATATTATTTATATGTACTTAGGGCGTGATAAAAGCTGGAAAATATTTTTTTCGATTCTTTAATAACATTGTTGTAAAAGAAAATAAGAAAAGAAAAATCCCTGGTTCTGAACATGACAGAATATGAATACGTGAGAAAATTTCATATGAATATTTAAGCAAAGAGATTATGAGTGTTATGATGTGTAATTCCTAAGACTAAAAGGCATGCATTAAATTAGTCTACTTATTTAATGTAGTGGAAATATAGATATTTTTTTTTTCATTGATAGTTAGCCACAGATTTTTCTCTTATATTCCAAGGACATTTGGTCTAGATGAAAGATAAAATTTATTACGTGAGAATGTCAAATAGAAAAAGCAGATGTTAATCAAAACCAAATTTCTCATTATATTTTTCAATGAGATAAAGAAAAATCTTTAGAAATTATATGTTTACTCTTTAGAAAAGATTATATATTCTTTTGTATAGTTCAATGAGTTTAACATACGACATAAATTATCTATCTTATTTTAAAATTGATAAACAATTACATTACATTATATTCCAAAAATTTCTTTTAAGACATTTATCAGAAGATTTCGGTTTTTAGTTTTATGATATCAAATCGTCAAATTTACATTGGAAAGAGTACAATCGATTATGTATACATTCATCTCATACTCCAATACCAGGTATTAATATATTTTTGCTTTAATAACTAAATGCTGCTAATATATTTGCTAAATATCCGAGTTTTTTAGAAAGTGTCATAACGATTTTTTTCATAATGTCAAAGCCAAAATCGGTTGAAAAATCGAATATAATGTATGAAGACTCCGTTTTCACAGTTCTTTTTTTGTCAGTTATGATCGTAGGTACTACAGGAAGTTTTTATCATGATTATTTTTTGTATCAAGTATTCTTAGTAAAATTAGAAAAATGACCAAACCTAAAATTTTTTGACTTTAAATGAGAAAAAAAGGTATGAATCCTCATGCCCGAAATACAGAACGCCGATTCTCGGTGATTTGAATTTTGATCATGTCTACTTTCGACCATGTCACTTTCGACCAACTAGTTATCGGCGATATGCGTTTTCATTCATATGCATGACATCAAAACTACCATCAATCATCTGCACCAGTAACATATTTTTTCTGTTTGTATATATAGATTTATGTGGAGATACCGAGGTTACCAGTCACGATGATCGCCGAAAAAACGGTTGTTCAAAAGGGTATCACACATAAACAGTTAGAGAAAGTTTGACGATGTTTATTTCGGCGATCTCTATGTCGACTATTTCTGCTTCGATGATCTTCCTTTCGGCAATCTTTGGTTTCGGTTATGTTTGTTTCGGCGATCTCTTCCTTTGGCGATGAGGAATACAACTATTTAACATAGTGAAAATAATATTTTCGATATAGAAATTAATTTTATATGTTTCATTCTAAGGATTTTTCTCGTACGGAGGATCCTAAGTACTTAACTAAGTTAAAATCTTTAAACAAATATAGATTGTTTCGTTTATTGAAAAATAAAAAGATATTATAGTTACATCTATTAAATATGAATATTATCTCCATTTATTCTAAAGGGATTGTTCTTGAATTTAGTTAAAAATAATAGCTTGACTCAAAGTTTTCAGAAAGAATGAGTCATGTTTTGCCGAAAATCATGATGCTATGGGTTTCAGTCATGATGCGTCATTTTCGAGTGATATATTCATGACCAGAGCTCCTGAATCATTGGAATTTCTGATTCATGTGTATATGACAAGTTAGTATATATAGTACCGTTTCTCCTTCCAATATGTATGTGTTTTTTTTTCAATCTTCAATAAACTGATCTTCACACATGACATTAGTTTATTAAATAATATATAATTATTTTAGTTCACGCGATCTTATTTTATTACCAAAACAACTTGAACATTTACCTACATATCGACACGTTCCTCTACCTACAAAAGGTAAATATCTACAACATATTTCCTTGCATAGTTATTTTAAATTTTTTCTTATCTACTTTTTAATTCTTATTACATTATCTGAATTTCACTTAGAATATATACATATTTATTTTTTGATGAAATAAGTGATTAAATTAATCATCGTCTCTAATTTTTTTTTTTTTTTTTTTTTATTTACAAATATGCTCCCTTTGACCCTTACGGTCCTAACGGGAAAATCGTCTCTAATTTTTGATTATAGGTACATAAGTAAATAGTTTGCTCACATGAAATTTGACGTTGAGTGTAATTCGCTGAGTAAATGATATAATCAAGTCGCACAATCATAAAGGGAAAAAAAGTGCGCAAAACCCAAACGAATAAATTATGACAGCATATACCATGCGTGCATTTCTCTCTATCGCTTCTTATTTATTATAATAAATCGCCTATTTACGTAGTACATATAAAGATAGTGTTCGACGAAGAGTTTAAAATTGATGGGATGTAATGGATTTTGAATGGGTACAAAAATTTTTTGTAGATTGTAAAAGAGTATTGACAAGAAAATTTGTCTCAAATTTGCTTCCGTGGCTAAAAAAAGCAAAAATTTTTCATTTTTGACGAAATGTACACTCTCACTTTCGTGAGGCCTGTATATAAATCAATATTAAAAGTTGTTCACACAAATATGTAGCTAACGTCCTGCTTTTACAAGTTTCCAGGTCAGTTTGTCTTTTCTTTTTCTCGGCGTACATTAAACATGTGATGATAGAAAGAAAACGAAAAAAGATACGACATATATTGCCCTTCATATGGATAGAAACAAGCAACAACCGAGTCTTATGATTTCTTTCTATACAAATTGTGTACTGGTTCTTCGTTCTTCTAAAAGCAGATAGAAGAAAGAGAAAAACATCAGTATAAATTATATTATTGTTTGTTAGTATCCTTTCTAACAAAAACAAAAGAATGTTTTTGTAGGATATTTTTATAATTCTGTTTTTTTTTTCTTCGAAAAACAACAAATTATTATTATTAACCACAATACTATATATTAATTAATATTAAGAAAAGTATAAAATGAACGTTCTCTTTCAAGTTACATTTTGCCTTTAGTTTCTAAAAGTATCGACGTGTTATTGTGAAAAGAAAAAGAAACAAGAAGAACGAGAGAAAAACGAGAAGAAAAGAACGACAATCATTTTTTTCTAATCGACACATCGATATTATTACTGAGTGGTAGCTGTGTGCTTCGTAAGAAAAAAACCCATCTGGTATAATTAACTATTCGTATTTAAGAACAAAATATTTGTTAATTGCTCTTATTCAATTAATTATTTTGTAAAAACCCCAAGTTACATTATGTCGAATCAAAAAGAAAGTATTGAAGAAAACAAAGGCGAATCAGATGATGATATTTCAAATGAAGAATTTTCAAAGAATACAAAGACGACTTCAACAGAAAATACTGCTAAACAAGATATAAATGCATGGCGAAAACGTCGTTCAATTGCTTTTCAACGTAATCCATTAATGTTCAGACGAATGAGTCGAGGTGAGCAAATAGAGATAATCTATTATTACTATTATCATTTATATCTGTTGTATTCATATTACTCAAGGTGTCGTTCTTTGTTTGTACAGTAATATGATCCTATTGTTTGTTCGAGGCAATTAAATTAAATATATATGTATATCTATATCTATAAATGAATTAAAACTAGAGAATAAATAATTACTATTTATTATGACAAAAATAAAACTTTTATTGTTTTTCTTTTTTAATTTTTAGCATGTCGAGATCGTTTAGTTCGAACACCAACTGTTATTGTATGTAAAAAAATTTTTTTGTCATAATAATAATCTATTAAATCTCATGATAATTAAGGCTATGTGTGGATTACCAGCACGAGGCAAAGTAAGATAATTCTACGAAAAAAACAATCATATATTAAAATATTTTTTTTCTTTTTATATAGACATATATTTCAAAAAAATTAGCACGTTATTTACATTGGATTGGA
>JAJEKB010000802.1:0-61420 GCA_022393335.1 Macrotrachela quadricornifera
TGCTTTCTGAAGGTAATATTAAAATTTAATTTTATCTTTTTCTTTTTCTAATTTTGTCTTTTTAATGATATTTTTAGCTCGTGCACGTCTTGCAAATACTCAAGGAAAAAAAGCTAAACGTAAAGCACGTGAAAAACAACTTGAAGAAGCACGACGTTTAGCATCATTACAAAAACGTCGTGAATTACGTGCTGCTGGTATTGAAGTACGACGTTATTTTAATAGAAAACGTGGTGTAGATTATAATGCTGAAATTCCTTTTGAAAAATTACCAGCTATTGGTTTTTATGATACAACAAATGAACCATTTGATCCTGAAAAAATTGATTTTAAACGTTTACATGTTGATAATAGAAATTTAGCAACAAAAGAAGAAAATGAAAAAAGCGAAAGAAAAAAAGATAGTGCAAAATTAAAACGTAAAAAAGACGATGATTTACCAGCTGTTATTATGAATGAAAATCGTCTTGAACCAATAAAAAAACGTTCAAAATTAGTTTTACCAGCACCACAAATAAGTGATATTGAATTAGAACAAGTTGTTAAATTAGGACAAGCAACAGAAATGGCTAAACAACAAGTTTCAGAAAATGGTACTATTGCTACAGAAACATTACTAGGAGATTATAATTTAACACCTGATCTAAATAAAATTCGTACACCACAATTACCAACAATACAAGATAGTGTACTTAATCAAGCTCATAATCTTAATATATTATCAACTGCACAAACACCATTATTAGGTGGATCAAATACACCTTTAATGGATGTTAGTAATGAAAAATCTAGAACAGCTGGTGGATTAATTATGTCAACACCAAATATTTTATTTAATACACCTTATCGAACACCGGTGAATACAACAAATGATGGAATAACACCATCAATACATGGACAACCAGCAGATTTTAATTCAGGTATTACACCTGTACGTGATCGATTGAATATTAATGCTGAAGATATGTTATTTGATGATCAATTAAAACAGGTTAGTTAAACAAAAAAATCTCAATATATTATACAGAGTATGATGGATGTAGTCATTTTGTATTTTCTCGCTGAACAGGATACAAAATCTCTAAGCAAAAATGTTTTATTTTTATTTTCTCTTAATCTTTTGATTAATATATCATGAACTCATTCTTCTAGAGACTTTTTTTCATTGATTATGGGTTTTTTAAAGAAGATTTTTTTTAGCGTGAAGTTAAACAACAATTGCGACATAATCTTTCACGTTTACCAAAACCAAAAAATGATTATGAAATTGTTTTACCTGATAAAGCTGATGAAACAAATGAACTTGATCAAATGGATGCATTAAATATTAATGATGAAGATCAAGCTGATATTGATCAACGTAAACGTGAAGCAAAACGACGTAAAGGTATATAAAATAATATTTTATCTATGAAAAAAGATAAAAAAATTCTTTTCTTATTTTTATAGATGAAGAAAATTTTAAACGGCAAACACAAGTTATTCAACGAAATTTACCACGTCCAAATGATATTAATGTAACTATAGTTCGTCCGGCTAATGCCGAAGGACCAATAAATGATTTACAAAAAGTAAAAATTGAAAGAAAAATATTTATTTTATTTGATAAATTTTTTTTTTCTTTCTTTTTATTAGGCTGAAGAATTAATTAAACAAGAAATGCTGATACTTCTTCATTATGATGCATCAAATCATCCTATATCAAATAGTTCTATTAATCGTAATAAAGATTTTTCTACATATCTTGATACACATCGATATGAAGAATTTACTGATGAAGAACTTTCTATAGTAAATAAATATAATTTTATTTTTTTATTTCTTTTCTTATTTCTTTTTCAAGGCTCGATCATTACTTGAAACAGAAATGAATACTGTTAAAAATACTATGGGTCATGGTGATATAAATGTTGATGTTTATTCTAAAGTGTGGGATGAATGTTATTCTCAAGTGTTATTTTTACCATCAAAAAATCGTTTTACACGAGCTAATGCAGCAAGTAAAAAAGATCGAATTGAATCAGCTGAACAAAAACTTGAAGTAAGATATATATATATATATATATATATATATACAAATAATTTCAAAAAGTCTCCAAAAAAAATTGTATAAATAACTCTTATACAACGTAAGCAATTACATGGTATAAGAGATATTTGCATAGACTTTCTCCAGAGGGTTTTTGGGATACCCAATAGAGTACATATTTACAAATATTTATTATTCTAGCTTAATCGTAATTTAATGTCACTCGAAGCTAAACGTGCAGCTAAACTTGAAAAAAAACTTAAAACATTACTTGGTGGTTATCAGGTTAAATTCATAATTAAAATTTAAATAAAAAATAAAATTTTTATTATTTATTTTAGTCTCGTGGTCAAGCACTTATTAAAGCATTAAATGATATATATGAGCAAATAGATCAAACTCATGTTGAAGCTAAAACATTTGAATTACTTCGTCAAAATGAAGTATTAGCTATTCCAAAACGTATTGAAGTAAGATTAAATTAAATAAAATTATTTCAATATTTTTTATTTTTATTTTCTAGTCTTTTACTGATGACGTTGTACGGCAAGAAGAACGTGAACGTGAACTTCAAAGACGTTATCAAGAATTATATGAAGAACGAGATAATTTATTCCAACAATAATTACAAACATACGCTGTTTTTTCCTTTTTTTTGTATAAATATCATTTTGTTTCTTGAAAAGAATCTTATCAACTAGAAAAAAAACACAAGAAAAAAAAAATTTTTCAGATAGATTTTTCTTTCGTATTTATACCATGACTGATTCGGAACTTGATGCTATTCGTACTAAACGTTTAGCTGAATTACAACAACAACAACAATCACAACGATCGATAGGAACTGATCAAAATTCTGCTGAAGAACAACGACAAAAACAAGATGATATGCGTAATGCTATGTTAAGTTCTTTATTAACACAAGAAGCACGTGCACGTTTAAATACAATATCATTAACTAAGCCAGAAAAAGGACGAATGGTAGAAGATATTCTTATACAAAATGCTAGACGTGGTGCTTTTGGTGGAGGAAAAGTAATATAATTATAAAAAGCAAATACATACATATATTTGAGTTTTTAAGGTTACTGAAGAACAATTAATTGGTCTTTTAGAACAAGTTAGTAAAGCAACAGAAAAGACAACAAAAGTTAATGTAAGAAATGATATCTTGAATGAAATTAAAAACAAAAAAAAGATGAGAAAAAAGTTTGCATTAAAATAAATTCTTCGAAATTATAAATTTATTATTATTTGAGATTGTATATATATATTTGATTTTAGTTTGATCGACGACGTGCTGCACTTGATTCTGATTCAGATTAACTGAAATCTTTATTTTCTATATGAATGAATTATATAAATATGTAGGATTTTGTTAAATAAAAAAAAAGCAAATGAATTGAAAAGTTTATTATTTTCATTTTTTAAATCAAAATTATACTTTTTTTTTACTTTTTTTTTTCAAGATAATAAATTTGGCCTTTTTGTTTTTAAACGATAATAATGAAAATTTGGACATCACAACATGTATTTGAGTACGTTTTATATTTTTAATTATTCGTATAGGATGTTCCAAAAATTCTGAAATGTTTTTTTTGAAATGCATTGTTCTTTCATTCAACAAAAAAAACGAAATATTTAAAACTTTAGCAGATTATTGGACTTACTTAGTCGGGTATGCAAAATTCATTCGAACCGTTGAAACACAAAAAGCAACTTAAGAATTAGATAATATACAAACTATTATATTTTTAAGATGATTAAAATTACAAAGATATGGATGACTTTGAATGTTGTTAATTGTGCTGCAAAACTAACTGACATGTATTCTATAGAAAATGTTTGAGATGCATTAAAAGAGAACTGGAGTGCTGTAATATTGAATAAATGAAAATGACATTATCAACAGAATAGAAGAAATTTAGTATTTTATTATATCAATGAATATTGAATAAAATACCAGTATGATTAAAACTAATAATCAATCTCAAGAACATTGATAACTATTGCTTTGTATTTCTTTTTGTTTTCAGTAGTTGTATTGTTTTTATTAATAATCAAGAAATTTAAAAAAATAGCACATAATAGTGATATTATCGGTTCTCATCCACATTACAAGCTATAGATCTGAAAGTTTATAATTATGTTGTACTAAATAAGTTCAATAATCTGTCAAAGTTTCAAAGACTTTGTTTTTGTTAAATGAAAGAACGATGAATTTTTAAAATGTTTCAAAGTTTTTAGAATACTTTCTATATATATTCATTAATAGTCATGATTGGGCAACAGTAATAAATGCTGCATTAAATAAATATCCAAATCCGGTAAGTCCAAGTGTTATTGGCTGTGATGTTGTTGATCGAACAATTAATTCAAATGGTGTTATTCATTCACATCGTCTATTATTAGCCAATTGGGGTATTGCACCAGCATTAAATAAAATTTTTAAAATGAGTGAACATGGATATGCTAGTGAACATTCAACAATTGATATGCGACGACGTGTTATGACAGCACGAACACGAAATTTAACATTAAATCGCTTTATTACTATTGAAGAACAACTTGAATATACTCAACATCCAACTGATAATACAAAAACTTTACTTAAACAAGAGGCTTCAATTAATGTTGAAAATATTCCATTGACTAGTTATGTTGAAACATTGATTGCGAAAACAATAAATACCAATGCAACTAAAGTATAGATTTTTATTTCTAGAATGAATGAATAGTTTTGATTGATTTATTTGTTTTTATATTTAGGGTCGTTTAGCAATGGAATGGGTTATCGATAGAATGCGTACTGGGTCATCAAATGAAACAATCGAACACATAGCTTAAAAACAAAATTTTTGTTCTTTATTTTTTAGGCCATTTTTTTTCAAATGTGTGTATTTTTCTAACATACTTTTGTTATCTCTCCGGTGTAAAACATTTAATTAGTAAAACAAAGAGATATGAAATTTTTTGAAATAAAATCAGTACGAATGAAATTAATTGTTGCCTTTTCACAAGAATTATTTTAGATATGATATAAATATAAAAATGAATGAAAATTGGGCAAGAAATTCACGACAAGCATCAATGGCATATTCTAGTTTTGGTAATATAAATATACCACCGGGTAGTGTCACTGGTTCAAATCGTAGTCGTCGTCCATCATGGTCTGATGCTAAAGTATGAATAATCATAAAATTTTATATTTAATTAGAATTTTTTTTTGTTTTATTTGTTTTGTAGAAAGTTTGGAATGTTGGTGATGAAGAAGATAATTATTCGGATTCACATACACAAATATTAAAAAAATTAGATATGTATTATCGTAAAATAAAACGTCAAATACTTGCTTTTCAAAGTTTAACAACTGGTCTTTTTTCAAATCATCTTGAACCAGAGAAAAAAGTTGGACATGTTGTTGAAAATGTTTTTTGTGCCATTTCTGTATGGTCATTACGGCAATGTTATTGTAAAATTGATAATGATGAAGGACGTGCACATGAATTAGGACAAGCAGCTGTTAAATGTATGCGTGGAATTCTTATGTGTTGGATGAGACAAGCAAAAAAAGTATTAAGATTTGTTTATTTATCTAATATATGTAGAGAAAAAAGTTTGTTTATTTGTTCTTTATGTCTTTAAATTTTATAGAAGCCAGTACACTCAAACTTTGCATAACCTCCTCTTTTGTCCATGGAAACGTCGAAGGCAATGTTTCGATTCAAAATTTTGACCTTCGATGTATTTAACTTAGCAACTTCACTTCAAGAGCACTACAGTAGATATTATCCATCTAAAAGAATCGTGTGTGTCTCCTTTCTCAATAACTCGAGAATGAAAAGAGATAAGGATCCGCAAATTTTGCTATTCAACACAATAGATTCTAGACTATTAAAGCATGATAAAATCTGACTGATCAATAAAGTAATCAATCAGGTTAAGAACATCTTTCAGTATAATCTCCCCAAGATTAAGATAGGAAACATAATGAAGTAGTTCTCATTGTAGTTAAAGACTAGTACCAGGCTGAACACCATCTAAAACAAAAGCAAATAATGCCTGTATTTTCCAATGCGTTTTGGAAAACTTTTCCGTTAAACTTCTTTCAGAGTTCAGGCGACCATCAACCTCCAGTAAAAAAACGGGTTGCAAGCTTAAAATTTTTTTGCACTTCTTTCCTAAACTTTGGTCTCTACTTATGTCTGTAGGAGTTACATATCGAAAAGTCTGTCGCGCTTTGTAGGACAGAGTGGGGAAGGAGTCACTTTTCTCGTTATGAGGTTTAACACGCATTTTCAATCATGCTCTATACAATTTTAAGAAGAACAAAAATTTGAAGTTTAAGAACATGACAAGCTTTTAAAATTGTTTAGAACAAAGATAAAATATATTTAAATTTGATTTAGGTTGAAATATTTAAAGGGGAACAATCACCAAAAGATGCCTTACATTCAAGATTTAATATTTTTGATGGTAGTGAAGTTGAAGATGCAGATGAAGTTGGTCAATTACAAATATGTGCTATATCAATTTATTTATTAACACTTGTACAAATGATAACATCAAATCTTGAAGTATAAAAAAAAAAGGGGGAAAAATAAAATTTATTGATTAAATGATGTTTTTTTTGTTTAAGATTATTTTTTCTATGGATGAAGTAAATTTTGTTCAACAACTTGTTTTTTATATTGAACGTGCTTATCGTACACCAGATTACGGTATATGGGCAAGAGGAAGTAAATATAATACAAATACATGTGAACTTCATGCAACGTAAGAAAAAAAATTTTAAATAATTTAGTTTTTTATTTTATTATAATTTTTAGTTCAATTGGTATGGCAAAAGCAGCACTTGAAGCTATGAATGGTTTTAATTTATATGGTGATAAAGGATCTAATTGGTCGGTTGTTTATGTTGATGCCGTATGAAATCTATTTGATTAATAATATAAAAAAAGGATTTTAATATAACTAAATTTTTAGGATGCACATAATCGAAATCGAACAACATTTGATACACTTTTACCACGAGAATCTGCATCAAAAGTAAGAATTAATTTAATAATAAAAAACTAAAAAAAAAAATTTATTTAGAATACTGATGCTGCCTTATTATTAACAGTCGGTTGGCCAACATTTGCTATTCACGACACAGCACTTGTGCAAAATACAATTCGAAAATGTATTAGAAAATTACGTGGAACACATGGTTTTAAAAGATTTTTACGTGATGGACAATATACTGATTTAGAAACTAAAGATCAAAGATTTTATGAAGAGACTGAAATTAAAGTAAAATTTTTTTTTATTGAAAAATAATTCATATGAATTTATTTATATAATAAATAGAAATTCGATAAGAATGAATCTGAATGGCCAATGTTTTTTGCACTAGTTATTATTGATGGTAAAAATTTTTATTTATTATATGTATTAATATTTCTATTTTTTATTTATTGAGGTATTTTTAAAAATAATCAAGCACAAGTTGATGAATATTTAACGGCATTAAATCCTTTATTACGACGAACAACTGAAGGTTATATTAATATAATTTTATTTTCGAGAATTTTTTTTGCAAGAATTTACCGAAATATAGTATCCGATCATACGAGTTCACTTATTACTAATTCAGAATCCGATTCACCAAAGTCAGGTTCCAGTACTAAAGAATCACAATATTTACACTTATCACCAAATACTAGTATGATAATATTATTTATTCGTTTTGTATATTTATTCATTAGCTAGCACTAAATGTTTATCTTCCTATCGTTTCTCAAGACCAGTATCTATTGAAGGCAGCTTTATTCAATATATATTTTCTTTTGTTTTGATATGACATATATGCTTGGAATGCATTTTCCATATAAATTGATTTGCAGTGGTAGTTTTATTGATTAAATTTTAATTCAAAATAAAGAAAAAAAACGTATTTTATTTTATAATAGGTGATATGATGGTACATTATTATTATGTTGATCATTCAAAACAATTAAGTAGTGGACAAAGTGAAGCAAGTGATCGAGGAAATAATCAACAATCACCATTTGCATGTAGTTCAGAGATTCTTCATGGAAATTTTTTTCTTTTTGGACAAGCTGTTTGGATTATTTGCCAGTTACTCGGTAAGATTTATCAAACAAATTTTAAACATTATCAGAATGAGAATAATAGGAATCTTATTTGCTTTAAGATTAAGTATATTTTTAAACGATATAGAGATCAGAATTTCGATCGAGATCGAAAAATTTTCGAAATTGCAAATCAAACTTAAATTGATTTCATTAATCTTCATAAAAAGTCTTATTTTAAAGTACAGTTCTACGACTTTGTCAAGCAAGATGACATAGGGCTCGCCGCTACAAGAATGTATCAACTATTCAAAGGATTTCGAATTTTCTGAAAAATTAATGAAAGGACTTGAAGCTTGAATCGAAAGTCAAAAAAAACTTTTGATCTGAGTCGAAATGTATGCAACCAAAATAAAAGGTCTCAATGATTTATTGAATATCCTAGAATAGTTGAGTTTTCTAAGCGTTTTGAGAAGAACTATATGATTATTACGGTTCTCAATGTTATTATTTCATTACTATGATACTATCTTTGATATCTTGGCTAAGCAAGTTCTAATCTCGCATAAATTTATAACATAAGTAAAACATTTAGTGCTGTTTAGAATTCCAAAGTTTGAGAATCAATCGATATTTCTTATCGAAGACATGAATATGTTTCATATAACAAATGATTATTAAAGCATATTGTTCTTGATCAAAGAAGCAAACATTAATTTACATAATATGTTTAGTAAGTATACATTCTAATGTTAGCATATGTGTGAAAATTTTAGGTCTTGTTTAAAAAAAACAAATTCATACGTGTGATAAGAAGCATTGATTTATTTTCAAACTTCGAGATTTTAAGTAGCACGAAATGTCTTACTAATAATATGACTTTAAATGGGTCAAAAGATGTTTAATGAAGATATAAAAGATAGTGACACAAAAACAGAACAGCAATATTAGTGATAGTTATAATCGTGTATCTCTGCATAGATTGAGCATATACTTAGTCTAACAGTGATTTGATAATTGAGGATATTCTTCTGTACATGAAATTGTGATTAATATATTTTATTTAGTTGATAAACTTTTAACGATTACTGATCTTGATCCAATTCGACGTTATCTAGCACCAAGTGAACGACCAAAACCAAATTCAAGATATTCATCTATTCAAGTAAATATTAATTTGGAATTTTTTTTTATTTATATTGTTATTTTCATTAGGATTCATTACGTTATCAATATACATCGAATATTCCAAAATTAATAACAAATCCATTATATGATTCAGTTGATACAAAAAAACAAATAAATAAAATGATTACATCCAATGTAAAAGAAAAATATACTAATAATATCAAATTAAAAAAAAACTAATTTTTGTTTTTATTATTAGGTTACTTTTTCTGATTTAGTTATTCATGTTGTTGCAATATCAGAGTCTGTTCGTTTACAACAAGTTTTAGCAACATATGGCATTCAAACACAAACACCAAAACAAGTTGAACCACTTTTAATATGGCCACCAGCAGAATTAGTTAAAGTATGAATATTTTTCTTTGAAAAATTTTCTCAATAGAATTTTTTTGTTATTATATTTTAGGCATATACAAATTTAGGTGTAAATAAAAAATTTGGTTTTAGTGGACGTCCTGATCGACCTATTGGTGTGCTTGGTACATGTAAAGTGAGAAACATTAATAATTAAATTTATTAATCAATGTTTTAAATATTTTATTCTAGGTATATAGAATTTGTTCAAAAACTGTCTTATGTTATCCATTAACATTTGAAACAAATGACTTTTATATGTCAAGCGATATGACTTTATTATTAGATAATATTCGAGTAAATATTTCCTATTTTTTTTGGTTTTTAAAGATAAAGTTTTTGAATATTTGGTGTTCTTCTGATGTTAGTATTTTGAAAATGATTTCATATTTTGATAAAACTTTGTTTAGATATTATTGAATTTATATATTTTTTCGGACAAAATAATTAGCAAACGTTTTTTTACTGATTATATTTAGAGTGATTTTGAATTTATTACTAAATGTTGGCGTCTTAAAGGTCGTCCAATATATTTAATGATGTTACGTGAACGTCATCTTCGGTATGAATCATACTTTCTTCTGCATTTTTCTGTAAAAAATAATATTTCTTAGAGGGCCACAAAAATCCGATCTTCTTGAATTATTAACACAAATTCGTCAAGGAAAACTCTCATCAAATATATTTGTACGACTTGAACGTTTACAGGTATCGTACTATACATATTAAAAATACAACTAATCTCTTGTTTTCTAGACTGCAATATCAAGTGCTTGTGTTGAACATTTAGACTTTTTAAATAATTCAATATGTACAGCTATAGATTGGCAAGCAGTTGCTGTTCATGAATATAAAAATGTGTCTGACGTTGGTCATTATAAATCATTAACAGATGTATCAAAGACACCCATTGTTGTCGAAGATATTGACTATAATAATCATGTATGTTTACATATATTTTATCAAATATAAAAATATAATAAGGGAAACATTCAAACATTATTAAAATACATAAATACTTGTTTTAATGATCATTTCTTTCACTAAAGTGGTTTCTACATATCTTTTTTAGGAGTTTAAAAATCAGCATGAACAGGAACTACGTGAATTTATTTGTAATACGGATACGTCATTAGGTTCATTGAGAAAACATGCGTTAGCTACATATGAATTATATAAACTTGGTGGCCTTGATTGGATGATTAAAGATAATTATCGTGTTCGAAATCATCTTGAACATTTACTAAAAGAAGCAGCAACATGGCAACATTGGTAAAACTAAAAAACTGAAAAAATTTTAAAAAATAATCGTAATAATAAACTTTCTTTTTAGGGCTGTTATTCGTTTTGTCTCTAGTCTTCTACATAAAATGGTTGATAGTTTAGCTCCATCAGTAACAAATTTACTCGTACGAGGAAAAACGGTAAAGTTTCAATTGATATAAATGAATAATCATTTTAATTTTTATATATATTATTTAAGGTTACAATTGGAATTTTCGGTCATGAAGAAGCAGTTATTGATAAACCAGTATATTGAAATATGTATTTCTAATTTTTCTTATATATTTTTTTTATAGATGCGTCCGAATGAAATATTCAATATTCTTTACAGTGAAAACGTATTTGGTCTCAGTGTATTTCATGCTGTTCTATTACAAGAATTACTTATTAATGTCTCTGTTTTTATGTCGACATTTCCGGTTTAGTGAAATTTTGAAAGAAAAAAATAAACATTCGTAATTTTTTTCTATTCTAGCAACTTTTTAATGGTATTCTTAAATTACGGCTTGGGTAAGAAAAATTAATAAATCAAACAAAACTATATTTACTTTATTTGATAGCTGGGTTCTTCAAGCAATGAAACTTGGTTTGGAACATCTAAAAGCTGATAATGAAGATTTGGTAATAAATATTTTTTTTTTAATTACAATTGTTTTGTTGTTTTTGCTTTTAAAAATAATTTTTAAAGACATTAAATACATTATCACCAAATGAAATAAAACAATTACTTTATTTTGTTTTAACAACTGATCTACAACAAACAACATCACAAGTCAATGATGTTGAACAACGGTAAACAAAACTCAAAGCTAATTTTCTTTTTAATACAAGAATTTTATTTTTTTTATTTATATAAGTTCATCTTTTCAAAAACGACAAATGGATGGAGCATTATGTCGTGTCCCAACTGATTTTTTTGAACATGTTTGGTCAATACTTGAACGAACACCAGGCGGAATTAAGTTATGTGACGTTATTCTTCCACAAGTAAACTTCTTTCGGAATTTCTAAAATAAAAATTAAAAGTTTTTTCATGTTAGCAACCAACATTATCGGATATGACTGATTATGAATTAAATTTTTCATTAAAAATTGAAGAAATGCTTAGTCGAATATCTGATCCGGCTTATCGTTGTCTTGTTGTTGAAGTAAAATTAACAGAACAAAAAAAGAAAAACAAAATTTTTAATTCATTATAATATTTTAGATGTTTGAATTAATCAATGTTTTATTACAACGTAATTCGGAGTTACGTTTTATTCAAACACTTGATGTTGATTATTTAATAAATGCAGCTGTTCAATTATATCAACAACAGACAAATTCAAAAGATTCATTTAAAGGTTTTTATAGTTTACCAATTTGTCTCGTTGGTGGTTCAACAGGTTATATGGTTCGTGTTATTATTAATTACTTATTCAATGCAAATAATCAAAAAACAGATAATATCGATTTGAATATGGGTACAAGTACAGATATATGCAAAATCTCCTGATTATATATATATATATATATATTGGCATACTTTTATACATATCTATGATTTACTTTAAACATTTAAATTAAACGAATCTCTTATAAAAATAAAACGAAATTGGTTTTTAGATTAAATGAATTTTTATTGTTCGAAAAAAGAAAAAAAAACGAATTTTGAATTATTATTTATAGGAACATATCTGATAAAAAATAGAATGCAAAAATATTTCTTATGTACCATTTGTTAAACCCCATTGAAAATGTTCATTAACAATTTTTCTAATAAGTTCATCAATAGTTAATTGATTTTGTTCTTTATCAAATATATTTTGTAAAAATATTTCAGCAGCACGCTTTTCTTGTTGATAATTATCTGTGACTGTATGAAATATAAGTTTATCAATAGAAGCCATTTTAGCTGCTAGAATTTGTAATATTATCATTATTGTTCGATTACCACCATAAGCTCCACAACCAAACCAACCTATTTTTTAAAATATTATATATTTCTTTTTTGTTCTTTTGTAATAAATAAATAAATAAAATTAATCTACCTGTATGAATATATGTTGTTAATGGTGTATCTGCAGATGGTTCTCGTTGTTTATTTAATTTATAAGTTTTATGTGCCAATGCTTTAGCTGCAGAATAAGCTGTAAAACAAGCAGTAAGGATATAATGAATTTGTTCAGCCGTATATGAACCTCGCCCATATTTAGGTGCTTCTATTGCAATAATATTAATAAGTTGAGGTGGTTTCAAATATTTATATGATTTTAAAACAGTCGATTTTGATGATGATGAGAAATTGTTACCTATAAAAAATAAAATGATAGATATAAATTAGATCATTTAATGGTTTATATGTAATAATCTTTGATATGATTGGAAAATTGATCTATGTCAGTATTGAATATTTTCTAAGTGAAACATTTTCTTTTTTTCCGGACTTTTCTAAAAATAATTGAACTAAAAGTATTGAAATTTTTAAGATTGATAGGTTTTGAATACTGAAATAAAAATTTTTATACATTTACAATTCTCGAATGCTTCCTTTTATGAAACTTAAAGAGCAAGCGAGTTAATCGGACTAGCCGCTTTTTTATTAATAATAAAAACATATTCAATAATCACATCCATTAAGACAAAATTATAGGAAAATATTTTGAAATATTACTATTGTCTTGAACAAGGATCATGTTGTCAAAATGATGTATAGATTCACTGATATTTCTTGTTTTTTTCGTTAATCATTAGATTCATTTTGAAAAGCTGTTTTTACTGCTCACAATGCTCTTCCTGTTATCTATCAATGCCGGAAGACTAAAATCCTTCATTTTTTTGTCATATGTATCTACTTTCACAATAAACGAAACTAAGTTCTCGTGAGAATATACAAAACTGAGTCTGAGGTCACTGTTGACGATCTAAAAAAAGGAGCTTATAATGACTTGATGCTCTTATAATCATTGTCAATATTGCTTAAGAAATGGGTAACATATATGTTGAAGCAACTATTCGATGCAAATTAAAGTTTTTCACTAAACTTTAAGTATGTGATTGGACCTAGGTCCAAAAAAGTTTAAACAACCAAGACTGAATCTAAAAAGTGTTCAAAAATCCTGAATCTGAACTGAAGAATTTTGAACCCGACGAATCCTAGCGAACAGAGATGGTAGAAGAATATGACTAACATTATAGCAAAATACATTAGTTGATTTGTTCAAGCTAAAATAGAGATATTCATTGTTCTTGGTAAAGTAACTTTTGGGTCATCCATTATACATATATTAACTATAAAAAGTGCAAAACTGAAAATTTTGGCCGGAACGGAGGAAGAGGTGTTCTTAATGAGATAAGGTTATATATAATCAATTTTTTGTTCATTTCTACTCCGGCAATTAATTGGATAATGAATAAGATTTTTCATCATTTGACTTCTTACCATAGAGATCTGTTGTATTTAAATCAATAACACGTTCAACATTACTAATTAAAATCGGATAAGGTGATTCATTTTCATAAACACGTGTATTAAATAATTTCATTTGATTAGGTTGTTGTATAAGATATTCTCTTAAAGATGCTAATTCTGGACATTCAAGTACTTGTAATTCATCCTGTGCAAGTAAATTACCATAATAATAATAAAAAATATCACAATTAGCAAAATTCATATGCCATTCAATAGTATTTACAGCCTTTGTTGATTTATAATTAAATACATTTGAAATAAATGTATATTCGTTAGATAAATCATTATGTTGTTTAGCTGTATATATAGTTGGCAATTTTTTTGGACAAAAACGTGTTATTAATATATCATGTTTTGATGGTTCATATTTTTTCTTTTCTATGACGTCATTTAATATAGCTTTTTTATTTGTATTCTGATATCGAGCTGGAAAATAAGTAAATAAATCGAAACCATTTAATAAACTAGCATTTTCTAATATTTCACTTGTTTCATTATTATTAGAAAAAATTTGATCTTTTATTTCATCTAATGTTTTTATTTGAAACTTATATGGTATTGCCATTTTGTGTTTTTCTAAAATAAATAATAATATGAATAATAAAAATTAAGAGATAAAAATACATGAATTAAGTTTTATTACAAATTAGAAATAAAAAAAGAAAAAGATATTAGTTTTTTTAGAAATTGATTAAGAAATTTTTTTCAACATCTCTTATAAGAGAAAAATATTTAGGCATGACAATGATTGAATTATTATTGAAAATCTTTGTTATGTAAATATTCGGGTTGAACGCTAACGTCTTTATCAACCATTTACAATTAATTTACAATAGAAAAACAGCCATGTTCGGTGAAGTTTTGGAAAAAATACAGATAACTATATTGATTAACCAGAGTAATCTCGAAAATTATCGAATAGCAAGTTTTTTATATTTTAGTCAGTGATCATATTGAGATAATGAAACATGAATATGTCGGTTGGAAAGTACATATATGCACTTGGTATGAGACTCAAGATTAAAAACTGAAATTTTTAAAGAATAAAGAAAAATCTTGATTTAAAATATTCTTAATTTTATTTTTCATTACTAGAACATAATCAAAGTATTATCACAAGTTTTTCATAATTTTTTAAAACGATATTTTGCGCATTCATCGTTTCCATGAAATATTATCTATATTATTGTTAAATAAAACGTTTGTTGTAGTGTCATCCATCAGATGAGACTATCTTTAATCAAGATTAAAATATGGAGTTTTAATAAAGAGTTGCTTTAGGATATTTCTACGATGTTTTTTTCTCAAACCTGTTCAGTTAAAATCAGATGTCGTCACCCGTAGTGCATCAGTCATTGATTGACATTTCTCGCTGTGCTTTTTTTTTCATCAGATTACTTACTATTTAATTCTAAATGTAAGAATAGAATCAGTTCGAATAGAAGTATAATTTATTTTTTTTTGTATTTACTCTCTAAAATATTTTATTTAAAAGCAATACACCACAAAATAAAGCCATATGTACTCTGAATTTTGGCATTGAAAAGTTATTTCATGTATATGTCCTTGTTTTAAGACTATTAAAATAAAACATAAGTGAAACATTTATCCATCCTGTAAAATGGGACGATTTTCGATACATTTCCAGTTTCTCAATTACAGAACCATAGATTTTAATATTATGTCATGGTATACTTTCACTAACATTGTCTCATCTATGATAGCTTATATAATGGAAATTAAAATGATTTAGCGATCATCATTTAATTATCAAGACAATACTTTCTATTTCATATCTTATTCCATTATACTAATATGTTGTATCTTAACTATCTTAATCAATTCTAATGATTGAATATTTCTTTCGATGACAAATAATTTGCAATACAATCTAAAAAATTAACAGCTGTTGAATAATGAATATATCTACCATCATAGTAATACGTCATATATAAAAAACAATTCTCTAGTATACTATAAACAGACCTCTCAATGAGAAAAGTATATCATAAAATAAGATTAAAACAATAATTTTTCTAATTAGAACAATAAGAATGTGTCAAAGAATGTCTTATTTCACAAAGTGAAAACATATTTCATTTAAGATTTGTTTAATTTTAAAGCAAAGAAACGGATATAAAATGCTTTTTTAATCGCTAAAAATAGAATATACTTCACTTTATTTTGTGATCTATTTATTTTGGAATAAAATATTTCAGAGAGTCAAAAAAAAAGCAAAAAAATGACGATTCGCTACATGCTTCTATCGATTTACTTACATATTATCACTTGATGATTCATTCTGGTCTGAAACTACGTACATTATGTTCCTAATTGATTTCTCTCAACCAAAAAATTTTTTCCAAAAAATGTCCATCATTTTCCTTCATTATCTTCATATTTATGAATTTATTCGTTGCTTAGTAAATGAGCATGAATTTCAATATCTTAAATCAAAAGAATATCAAATTCAACCAAAAATAAATGATATGATAAGATTA
Organism: Macrotrachela quadricornifera; assembly: GCA_022393335.1. Taxonomy (NCBI): domain Eukaryota; kingdom Metazoa; phylum Rotifera; class Eurotatoria; order Philodinida; family Philodinidae; genus Macrotrachela; species Macrotrachela quadricornifera. The sequence goes on from JAJEKB010000802.1 coordinate 16,885, forward strand.
ATGAAAATTTATTGATTTATTAAACCAGTAAATTATATCCGACAGATCTAGGTATTGCACTAGGTGATAGAATCAAAATAAAATTTCATATTAATTGTGTTTTTCTTTCTGGATACGTTCTTTATTTTTCCTATGTCGGAATATAAATATTCCAACAGAATAAATTTATCAAAATATATCAGGCTCAATATTTTCATTGATGAACTAAAAAAATTCTGTATGAAGTCGGTCAATTTCAGAATCAATTTATTTTATTATAGACTGAATTAGGAAATAATTTGAATAGGACAAATCGATTAAATATCAAGTAAATAAAAATTCGAGTAAAAATGATTATTATCTAACTATAATATATTAACTTTAGTAATAAAGTCTAACAGTAAATCGTATAAATCACTAATCAATTATAAACTCTCAATAACCATTATTTAAAAATTAGTGTTAGATATAATTTTTTATTAATTATCTACATGAACATATTTAATGTTGGAAAAAATATTTACTATTTATAAAGAATTTCTTGATAGATTTTGGGTACCAATCTCAAATAATCAATTATATCACTATCGAATTGACTCCACACGAGATTTTAAAGCATGACACAGCAGTTATATGCATCAATGCAATTATATTTTACATACCTATATGTTGGATTTACTCTAGTAATGCATTAGATATATTAATAACATTAAATAGGCTTTTTACCTCATATATATAATGATAACGTCATCTTACTTTGCCTACGTCTTAATATTAGTCATGTATTGCCTTTCACGCTTCGCCTACCTTTTCTTTTTGTAACAATATGAGTCACGTTTTTATCTTCATATGATCGTATATAACTATTTGCTCTTTTGTCTTTCATAAACTATTTATCTTAAGGGTACCCCCCCTCTTTTTTGTCGATTTTCAGATCTCAAAGACGGCAAGTCCGATCGAGCTGAAATTTTTACCACAGATAGAGGACCTAAATTAATGAGACACGTGTTCGAGGAAAAAATCTTCAAAAGGGATCTTCTCGGGTTTTTTGGAGAACCACTGATTTTCCATAGGGTCTCATTGTGCCACCGGTTTTCCCAATCTAATTTCGTCCGATTAGGCTGAAATTTTTTTGGGAATACCTACAGATGTATCTCAGAGGTATTTTTCAGCTTTTTTCAAAATCTCGCTTTCTTTTTTTTTTTTATACCAAAAATATCGAAAGGATCTTTGGAGAACCGACCAATTCAATCTTCAAAACCCTCTAAACTCGGATGGAAAGGTCAGAAACGAAAACGGTCAATTACACCTCTGGAGGATATATCTAAGTATCGCTGGTAAAAATTTCAGATCGATCAGACTAAGTTAAGGGGGAGTTGATGGTGGCACAATCAAACGCTGTGGATGAAAAACTAGCTCTGAGAAAACTGAAAAATAAGTTGAGGAACAGTAAAAATTTGTTTTTGGTCATAGCTTTTCGTGCACATCCGATAGCAATTGAATGGTAAGACCAATCGAGATCATTTAAACGACAATCGAAATACCAACACATAGCCTCTCTACAGCGCATATAAACAAAAAAAATTTTTCCAAAAAGTCCGCCAAAAAAAAGAGGAGGGGGAGTATCTTTAATAAGATTATTTTATTTACATGATCTATCTTTTTTCTCTTTCATTACAGTAATATTTGAATATTTCACCATATCCGAAATTTATTTATACTAAAATCTATAAATGTAGAACATAAATAAAAAAAATAAATAAAAAACAAAAACGTAAATTAAAACAAAGTTTCTTATTTCCAATAAGATAGCCATCGATTTTCAAAATTAATCGACCCTCTGAACAAAATAAATTCATCGATTATATAATAAGAATAAAAAAAAATACATGCATTGTTATCGTTGTATATTTATTAAATTCACCGATAACGCAATGTATTTCTTTTTTTGTTTATTAAATATTTATTTTAAAAAAAGCCAAACAAAAAGATTTGAGATTACTACTCGCTATAAAAGTTATAAAATAGATAAATGCATGCAAAATACAATAATTATTAAATAGCAATTAGCTCCCAGTAATTATAGTATCATACTTAGCACGTTCACGAAAACATCGTTTAAATTGATCAAATTTTGAGCTTGATACTTCACTATAATCACTAGTCTATTAAAAAAAAACAGTTTTTTAATTAATTAAAAAAATCTTCATAAAAACAAACTTGAAAAGCACGAGAAAGTCTATCTTTCATTACAGCCATAAATTCATCATAACTTCTAAAAAAAAAAAGAAATTAATTGTGATATGAATCTTGAAAAAACAGTACGGAATTTACAAATGTTGATCACCATCAGCGTCAAATATTCGAAAGATAAGAGAAAGTATATGAGATTCAAGTTCAAAACCTGTAGAAATTTTTATAGCTCGTTGAAATTCAGCTAGAAATAAATCATATTGATTTTATTTTTATTTTTTGACAATAAATAAATAAATTTTTTACCTTGTGAAATTGGTCTATTTGATAATTGATGAAAACGCATAGCTATATTAAATTCTTCAAGATTATTAAGAAAGTCAAAAAAATTCTTAAATTCTGCAAATGTAATTGCCTATTACGAAAAAAAACTATATTAGATATAATAAAGAATACTTTTATCTCATACATTTGGTTCACTAGTTGTTTTTTTCACTTGTTTTAATATTGATCTTTTTGTATCACGATCAAAACTAGTATAACGTAGTAGTATTTCAGCAAAATCCAAATCAGATATTGTTTTAAAACCATGTGAAAATTCTGTAAATTCAACTTCAAGAATTTCTGTCTGAAGATTTTCCATAAATCTATATTAAATATTGTAAAGAAAAACATATATTTCTTTTATCTATATTTACTGTTTAAATTCTGTATATTTTAATGTATCACGACCAGTTTTACCAAAGAAATGTAATAGTAATGTTGTATTGTTTTCGTTGAACTATTAATAAAAATATTTATTTTATTTACTTATCGTTTCTTTTTGTCTTTTTTTTTTAAATATTTATTAGATATGTAAATGTATTATTAAGCAAGGAAAAATTTATATCATGCGATAAGAAATTCATTGATATATATAGATAGATAGATATGTTGTACCATTCCTCCTTGCATTAATACATACGATGCTATATTCTGCTGCTAATGATGTTTTTATTGAAGATTTCGTCGTTTTTTTTGAAAAAAGACGTTCGATTAAACTAATTAGCTAAATATATGTGCACACAAATGTGAATAATTTCAATAGAAAGAATAATTTATTTTTATTGTTTTGTTTTGTTCAAATAGAGTAAGAGGAAAAACTTATAAGAATAAATATATATATATTAATTAAACTTACATTAAAATAATTATTTATATTTAAAATTGAATTTGATTTTGATGAGGAATGTGCTACTTGTCGACGTAGCATACGTTTATCACTCATTACTTTTCCAAGCTACAAAAATTGATTCTATTTTTATTTTTAGAATATAGAAATTTTAACACATACCAGTAGAAATTCACGTTTATCAACCAATTGATTACCTAAATACATAATTAAATTTTATTTACAATACAAAAATTCTTTTATTTAGTTTTATTTCGAATAAATAAAGTAAAAATTAAAGTGTTTTACTTATCAAAATAAATCAAAATCATATTTTTTTTAAAATTTTCTTAAGAAGAAAATTCTTACCATCTGTATCAAACATAGAAAATGCAATTTCAAATTGTGCAGCAGGTTCTAGAATAATAAATAAATAAATATATAATTAAATAAAAATATTATATTTTACTTGTTACTATCACCCAAAGAAATAAATATTCCGAAAATGAAATAAGACCTTTTAGAAAGAAATACAAGTTATTAAATTATAAATTATATAAAATTTTATACCAGAATCTTCAAGATTTCGAAAAAGTCGTGTTGAACCTCGATGTTTTGGTGGTGTATTATATAGCATAGTTTCAACCATTTCATCTGTTAATTGTCGACGAGCAATACGAGCTAATTAAAAAAAAAGAAATTGGTTTTTTTTTAAATGTATATAGGAATTTATTTTTACGTCTAGGTCGTTCTACAATAAATGATTCAAGAAAATCCGTTGGAGTCTATAAGAAAATATCATTTTTAATTAAAAATTTTTAAAATAAAATTAACTAACCATATATATGTCTCCATTGTATTCAACTGAAGCAAAATCACGAAAACGTTTTTCACGCGAACTTGTTACATTTTCATCACTTTTATTTAGTTCATCTTTATCATTGTCTTTATCATCACCGTCATCGTCATCATCATCATCATCCAGATCGAATTTATATTCTTTTTTTTCATTTTTTATTTGAGATTTTCCTGTATTTCGTCGTTCCTTTAAAAATAACATAACAAAAAATTCCAAATTTATTAACAAAAAAATAAAACTAAACTTACATATTCTGCAGCTTGAACGATTAATTTCGATAATAAACGGTTACTTATTCGAGAATTATCATGATAAGAAAAAAAATATGTTGATGTTAATGATACACTTGTTATAGCAAGAGTTTTCCAATATCTTACAAAGAAATTAGCCATTATTATTACATCTTAAAAGAATATTATTTTAGATATTAGTTAGAAATTATTTAAATATTTATTGTTTGAAATCATATTTTAACTGCCAATTGAATTCAATGAATTCTGATTACAAGGACCAGAAAAGTTAATTTGATTCTAATATAAATGAATTGTGAGACAAATGTGTAATTGTCTTTCAAGTAAGATTATCTTGGTGTAGAGAGAAAACCTTGTAGTATGTAGCTTTTCATATGAAAGTAAGCATCAAAGACTATTCCGTAATTCAGACAACTTTTGTAAGATAGACAGGTAGTATTGTTCTCTTTCTCTCTCTTCGATGAGAAGCTACATATTACAAGAGTTTCTTTCCACATCAAGATAGCCTTATTCTAAGGACAACCACATGTCTGTCTTGCAGCTCCTTTATATCAAGGTCAAAATGGATTTTATTGATCGTTGCAACCTGGATTTACTAAGGTCCATCTGTGATTAAAGTATAAATTCAACTAATTAGGCATTCAATAGTCTCCATCTGATAGTGATACTATTGTCGATTATTGTAACTAAACTGAAACTCTTCGAAATCGAGAATCAAATTTTAATTATTATCAAGAACAAAATTTCAAGATTTACTTATAGTTTATGAGAATCATTGCTCTATAATTATATCAAAAATTTTATTATTTATCTAAATTAGAAATAAATATCTACGTCTTATATAAAATTTATAATTTAAGGTCTTCTTCTAATTCTAAATTGTTATAGCGCTTAAAGTGTTAATTGATAGAAAACAGTTGAAATGTGTTGTTAATATATGGGTATCATAGCATATGTCATCAATTAATAATTAAATAATATTTCACTAGTTAAAATAACAAAAGACCATTTGTTATAAGAACAGCTGCTAGCATTAACAAAATGTCAAGATTTTACTAAATGAGGAACATTGTTTTTGTATTATATCAAGAATAAGATATATATATAAATTCAAACAAACACTCAATCAACTGATTTTTAAACTCATTTTCTATATGCTGAATGTAATTTTAATAAAATGAATTTTTAAATATTAAACTACTATAATATTTCAATGAAAATTTTGAAATTTCTTATAGATAATAATCTTATTACTTATTTAATTCTTTATCATTCAAAGATTCTATTTGTAAGTCACAAAAAAGAAAATATAAATGACTATAGTAATAAGATAGTTTGCATTGATAAGGGTTATTTAATACATCTTCATATTTAATTACACTATATTATAGAAGTTTTACAACTTATGAGTTAATTTTCTTAGCATATTTTTTCAAAAATATTACATTTCAATTTTGAAAAATTAATAAGTTAATGATTGTTTAATGAATTTAGTAAAAGCTTTCAACGATAATTCTATAAAGCAAAGAATATTATTAGATAACTTTATAATTAAAGACAAATCATGTTACTGTACAGATCCAGCGCACTTAATTCTTCGACTATGTCGTAAATACTGTGTGTACCAAAATGTATATAATCCTTTGTATTTCGTATATATCTCGGTGTAAATAAAAGATGCACTATGAAAAGCTCTAGAAAAATGGTATCGACTTGTGTCTATGGTTATTAACGTAGTCAAAATGAACTACCTGCATGACGTTGCGACTGTCCACCGTGATGAACGTAATAAAAAAAAAAGCCGTTTGGAAGACTTTTTCGTTTTACAATATAGATTCGTTCATACAGTTTGTGTAGAGCTTTTCATGGTAGATCTTTAGAAAAAAAACGTTCGAGACTTTATCATTTACTTATACCAAAATATATACGAAATAAAAATGCTGCAAACATTTTGGTATTTCGCGTATATATAACTTGTCTCTTTTTACAGTGAAATTTTTTACGATTTAGTGGAATTAATATACAATTAGTATCATAAACCTACTTTCATCATGCAGTGTATGTACATAGACTTCAAAATCTTCAAGAGTTTATCGTCTTTTGGAGATTTAAATGCGTAGAAGTTATTTCCTTAACTCTTTGGTTACAGATCACGCATATATGCATGTTGAATTTTTACAGATATTACCGTCATTGTAATATTATTTAGACTCGATCGAAAAGACTCCTCTCTCTTTCTTTTGCGTTGGCAATATTATTGCGTCGTCGACCCGCACTATTTTATGTGTATTCTTCTGCTCTCTCATGCGTTTTAACGTAATTGCTTCTCACAACCTATCTCATCACATGCATCTTTCTTCGTGGACGATTTGTTATTCATAGCTAATATGTAAAATTTTTGTTGAATACTGTAACATTGTACTTTGGAATATTTCTAAACGATCCTGTATACGAATAAAATTTATTTTAGACTATCTTGGAAAGAAAAACAAGCACAGATCTTAAAAAACCCGTAACCAAAGATTTAATTCAATGAAATTACACGTAATAGATATAAAACACTTTGGTGATAATTAACAATGAAAAGAAATAGAATAAAAATTTTTTCATTTATAAATTCATTTCTTTTATACATATTGATTTATTGTCTATCATAACATCCTTCTTTTCATTTTTTTTTCTTTATTTTAATTAAGAATTTTACATACTCAATATTACTACTATACTTATAAAATTATATTATTAGTATAATCATAATTAAATTAAAACTTAAATGTATTGATAGATGAATGATTAAAATAATGATTACCTTTATCATACATCCAAATAAAGTAATGAATGTAAATAATCTTATTATTATTAATATAACCTTGTATTTTGATTGGTTCTCTATTTGATCAATCAAATTTTCTATGAAAAACCTCCATAGATATTTTGCAGAGGCCGACAGGCCAAAAATCTTATCCAATAAAATAATAAAACTTTTCATCATCTATATATCTATTTATTATTGTTATTTTTTTTTAAATTTTGCATTCAAAGTTTCTTAAAGATTTTTTTTTCTTTTAGATTTTCCAATAAATAACATCAATCATGGTGAAAATCATGAAAAGTCAAAAAGTAGTTCTTGTCTTAGCCGGTCGTTATGCCGGTCGAAAGGCAGTAGTTATTAAAGTATAAATAAATTTCTTTTACTCTTTTTTTTTTACATATAATTTTTTTCTTTATTTTCTAGCCACATGATGAAGGTAGTAATGAACGTGGTTATGGTCATGCACTTGTTGCTGGTATTGCTCGTTATCCACGTAAAGTAACAAAACGAATGGGAAAGAAAAAACAAGCACGTAGAAATAAAATCAAACCATTTGTTAAAATTGTCAATTACAATCATTTAATGGCTACTCGGTAAGAACGTTTCTTTTTAATTTGTCGGTTAAATTATAGAAGAAAATTTTTTAATAGATATACTGTTGATATTAACTTTGAAAAAAGTTTAATTAATAAAGATATACTTCGTAATCCTGGTCTTCGACGAAAAGCTCTTCGAGATGTTAAAGAAAAATTCGAAGAACGGTAAAATAATAATTTTCTTTTTTATTTTAATATTTTTTATTTTTTCGATGTTTTTTTTAGATATAAAACAGGCAAACATAAATGGTTTTTTCAAAAATTACGATTTTAAAAATAATAAAAATTCTCATTATCATACAGAAACATTTGTTCTTGTTTTTTTAAAAATCATTTTCATATGTTTGTTTTCTGTTTTGATATAAAAATAAGAAAAAAAAAGAATAATAAAACTATCAAGAACAATATAAAATTGAGATATTAAACATCATTCTCTCTAGATTTTTTGAGTAATTATGAATATACCATCACGTCTGAATTTTATTAAACAGTTTCAATTGAAACGTTTTTCACATATTATTGATCATTCATTATTATATACTACATCTATATCAAATAATCATCAACAACAACAAGTAAATAATTTATTAATCAAGAAAATATTTCGATTTGTTTTTAAAAATTATTCATATTATCTATTAGGATAATTCCTGTTGCAAAAATCTTAAGAAAAAATATTTATTTTTTTTTAGTCATCTGAAGGTAATTAGTGAAAATCAAAATTAGTTAGTTAAAATCAGAATTTTGTGCTCCTTCTGAATATGTAATGAGAATATTTCTCCGACTTAAGATTGATTACGGATGAACGATGAATATTTATCCATCTTTCAGGCATTAAAAGGATTTCATAAGAATCAATATTATCTGCTTTCCTTTAATATATGTTTAGAACATCACTTTGAGATAATATTGGAAAGAAACAAAAAAAAAGACATCTTCATGAAGAAATGATATATTTTTTCATTATTCATTGTTAGTACAGATCGTATTTTGAAGCAGTTCTAAATCAGCAATTTGTAGAGTATTCAACTGATTAAGTGTATAGATATTTTTCTGAGATCTCCTACTTATAATGTAACAGATTTCGTGTCTTTAGTTTAGGATAGAAAACTATCAGAGAAATATTCTGATCATATATTCAGAAAGAGCACACAATTCTGGTACTAGCCAACCATTTTTAATTCTCATCAATTACATTTAGATGACTGAAAAATGAATAAACATTCTACTTTAAGGTTTTTGCAACAGGAGTTAAATATTTTTTCATCCAATAGAATAACCAAATTCATTTTAAATTGAACGATTCAATAATTTTAGTCGCTGACTAATGTTTCTTGTTAATAAAAAGAGAAATCGTTGTCATAACATTACTATTGTGTTAATTGGCTAGTATGAAGTCTCGCGTCACTCTGATGGAACATCCAATCTATTCTAAAAATTAATCGTTGAACTATTCAATTTAAAATGATTTTATTTATGCTATTTGGTTGAAAAAATACAGCATCGAAAGGTCTTCTTATTCAATACTTGAAAACATGTAGTCAAAAAAATATTTATCTTAATCTTTTTGTTTGAAGCTTATCTTGGAAAATAATCGATATGATTTGCATTAATAAAAACTATGCCATTTTCTGGAGAATTAAAAACAAATGAATTTTTGTAAAATAAAAATAATAAAGTCTGAACAGCTGAATATTAAAATATATACTACTGAAATACAGAGAGTATCATTATTGTTGAAATAGTCATTAGTGTAATATGATTTATGATGTAATAATGTCGAAAGAAGATTTTTTTTAGGTTCAAACCTGCATGAAACCGTTTATCTTAATTTTTTCATACATAAAGGAGAAGGTCCTGATAATATTGTTGATTGTCAATAGTCGAATATTTCAACTAAATGAAATAATTCGAATTCATAAATCTAAATCTTTAAAATTTTATATTTTGCTAAGTGAGACAATAGTTTTATGGCGTATTTTATTTTGCATGCATCTTCATTGAAGAATATGATTCACTAGTAGATTACAAAAGATGAACATTTCTTTCGGCATCCTAATGTTCATTATAAAGAATCTGGAAAATCTTGCAATTAAGAGTTATCAAATTGATAATATTCAATCAGATATTAATTTAACTCAATATTATCTTGTGTCATTCTGTTTAAGTCTCTACCCTCGTAACCAGTGGCGGATCCAGCAGTAGGCGATCCGGCGACCGCCACCCCCACGCCCGATTTTTTTCCCTTTTTTCCTCAGCAAAAACGAGAAAAAAAGGGACCTTATTGCCTCAAATAGGTCTTGAAAACCATTTTTTGATCATGACCGCCACCCCCTCAGACAAACCGCCATCCCCTCACTGATTTTCTGGATCCGCCACTGCTCGTAACAACAGTTCATTTTCGTCAGAAAAGTCAACATTAAGATGAAGTCATAGGATGATGGCTTTGAGGCTGATCTTTCATTAGTAACATGATTTTTTTCACGATAACTCATTTTCATAAAAAAAAAGTTTATAATTTCCGAAATCTCTCTGAGACATGGAGTTTTTTGGGAGAGCGAAAACTATTTCATTTTGTTTCTTTTTGCTCAGCTTATACTTTTCGAAATTGCGTCTCTAGCGAGATTCTACCACAGTATGAAATAAATTCAAATATTTATTAATCTTTTGTTTGGAAGAGCTTGTAAAATTGTAGTGCTTACTGTAGCCTATATTTTTTAAATGAGCACTATTGCTTTTTTTTCTTATACTAAAGAGTATAGGTTTGACTATTTTTATTCTAGGTTACTCTTCAACGAGATTTTTTTAATATTCAACCCAATACATCATTAATAAAAAACTTAATCGAACATAATAGAGTATGTTATTAATTATTTGTTTATGTTCTTCTTCTAATTTAATATTCTTTTAGCCATTTCGAAAATGGTTCAAACATATTTTACATTCATTATCAATAGATAATAAAGAATATTTAAGTAAAATTGTTTTTAAAAAGAAATTTATTAAAATACATAATTATATTATATATAGAAATGACATCAATTAAAAATGATCCGCAAAATTATCCTCCAGAACCTGGTAGTGGAAGAGAAAATTTACCAAATAATCAGAATCCACCAGCTGATAGTATAGAAATTGCTTTTATATCTAAATATTTTTTATATATATTTCTTTTCTAAGATAATGATCCAAATAAACAACAACAACAACAACAACAACCACCATATCCTCCACCAATGAATCCTCGAATATTAATTACTGTTTTTCTACTATCAATGATCTTAGCATATATTAATTCAAGTCGAGAAAAACAACGTGAGGGTGGTGGTCTTACTCATGGTTATATATCATGGAATGAATTTGTTCAAAATATGTTATCAAAAGGAGAAGTTAGTTTAATATATTTATTATTATTAAAAACAATAGAGAAAAAAAACATTTTTTTTGTTTGAAAAATAAAATTTAGGTTGAAGAAGTTATTATTCATATAGAAGAAGAACTTGCTTATATAAAATTACATCCACAACCTGTTATTAAAGGACGAAAAGTAAAATAATAATTTTTATTGATTTTGTTTTAGTTTATGTAACATAAAACTATATTTAATTTTAGCTATTTGATCGTGATACATTTGCTATGAAAATAAGTAATGTTGATAAATTTGAAGAAAAATTACGAAAAGTTGAATCAGATTTAAATATTGATCCAGCAAGTCGAATATTAGTCAGTTATACACGTAACAGGTTTGAATATCTATCTAGTGAATAATACTTAGAAAATGAAATAAGGTTATATACAAGTTTTTTGTCGAATTATTCGAAACTATCATAAGTCGATATGTTAAGTTGATAGATTCGATATTTTTGCGTGACAAAATATTTAAATTTTGTGCACAACCGATGCTGTAAATTTTAGATTTATAAATAAAAGTGAAGAAAATAGTAACATGTATTCTTATCATTGTCGTCCGTTGAGTTTTGTCTTGATGGCACTCTGGAATCTTTATTTATTCCAACGATTTCCACATCTAATAGTTGTAGTTGTGATGATAGGTTATAAAGAAAGCAAAATTGTGAGTAGTAGAAAGATTCTTTTTGGATTGAATCGCGATTTTTCTTACTCGTCTAAATATGTTATACCTAAATCATAAACGTTCTTCTTTCCTGTTATTTCTATTCGATCATTATATTCTTTAGTAGTATACTTATTCAGGTTCTGTAAACATATATAGTATAGCTCTTAACCATTAGCAGATATCGAAAAGAGATTTGTAAACATTAAATCGATCTTTTTTAGGTTGAATTTCATGACGATAAAATGACTCTTGTCGTTATACGTAGATTTTTTCCTATATAAGAGAGAAGAAAATCTTTGTGTTACAATCAATCTTGTTTTTATTATTGATAAAAAGATTTCTAAATTACTTTGTATTAAACTAATATTTGTTTTAATAGTCAATGGCCTGGTGTAATTTTTTTTCTTTCAACAGTGTTACTTTTATTTGCTTTTTTAAAATCTCGTGTTAAATTCAATTTTGTTAATCCAATGGATATGATGGTATATTTATAATAATAATAATATAATTAAAAACGAATACTTTATTTTTCTATCTAATTAAAATATTTAGACGAAAGCAAAATTTACTATGGTTGATCCACATATAAAAGTAAATATACCCAAAATCTCATTTCGTGATGTTGCTGGTATGAAAGAAGCTAAACAAGAAGTTATGGAATTTGTTGAATATATAAAAACACCAGAAAAATTTGCTGTATGGAAGAATATATAAATTTTTTTTTGGCTTGAGAAAAAAATTTTTTGTGAAATTTTTTTAGGAATTAGGAGCAAAAGTTCCGAAAGGTGCTTTACTTCTTGGTCCACCTGGTATTGGTAAAACATTATTAGCTAAAGCAATTGCTGCTGAAGCTGGTGTACCATTTCTTTCAATGGCTGGATCAGAATTTGTTGAAGTTATTGGTGGTAAATGAAATTTAACTAATTTTTTTTCTTCCAATTTTTAAAAATACGAATTCGTTTTTAGGTCTTGGAGCAGCTCGTGTTCGAGATTTATTTCGAGAAGCGCGTAAACGTTCTCCATGTATTATTTATATCGATGAAATTGATGCTATTGGAAAAAAAAGACGTGGCGAGTATGAAAACAAGCAATTTATATTCAATAAAAAAAAAATTAAATTTTCTTTTTTTTGTTTTGTAAATTAAAGAAATAAATCAAGTTTTCCTACAAGTAGTGAAGAAGAACATACATTAAATCAATGTAATATAATATCAAATATCTTTCTTTTTAAAATATTTTGTTTTCTCTAGTATTAGTTGAAATGGATGGTCTTGAATCAAAATCTAATGTAATTATGCTTGCATCAACTAATCGAGCAGATGTTCTTGATAAAGTAATTTTAAATGAAAGTAAATTAAAATTTTTAATAAAATTATATTTTTCTTTTTAAGGCATTACTTCGACCGGGACGTTTTGATCGACATATACTTATTGATTTTCCAACATTACCTGAACGTATTGAAATTTTAGAAGTTTATTTAAAAAAACTTAAATTAGAAAGAGATGTTAAATTTTATTCAACACGCTTAGCACAATTAACACCAGGAATGAGTGGTAAATAATTTCTCTTTTTAATAGAAATTTATATATATATATATATATTTATTTATTATAATATATTAGGAGCTGATTTAGCAAATATATGTAATGAAGCTGCATTACATGCGGCTCGAGAAGGAAAAAAAGTTATTGAACGACATGATTTTGAAATAGCTGTTGAACGCGTTATGGCTGGTGCAGCTAAAAAAGCTAATACAATGGCACCAACAGAAAAACATACTGTTGCTTATCATGAAGCTGGTCATGTTATTACTGGTTGGTTATTAAAAACAACATGTTTACCATTAAAAGTAACAATTGTACCACGTACAGGACCAGCACTTGGTTTTGCACAATATATGCCAAAGGATAAAAAATTATTACATGAAGAAGAAGTAAAAGAATAAAAATAAGAAAAAAAATTTAAAAGATTTTTCTACTTTTAGTTTGATGAAGATTTATGTGTTATGTTAGGTGGTCGAGTTGCAGAACAAATTGTATTTAATACAGTATCAACAGGGTAAAATTTTTCGTTGTTTTTGTTTGCTATTCATTAAGATAAAAGTTTTTTTTTTCAAGTGCTCAAGATGATTTAAAACGAGCAACAAAATTAGCATATGCTCAAATAAAACAATTTGGTATGAGTAAAACTATTGGTTTAATATCATTTCCTGCTGATCAACAAAATCCACAGAATGATGATTTTGGTGTTAAACCATATAGTAAACGATTACAACGTATGATGGATGAGGTAAGAAAAATTCTGAATATTAAATATATATTAATTCTATTTTTTTTCTTGATAGGAAGCACAACAACGTCTTGCTAATGCATTTAAACGTACAGAAAAATTAATGACAGAAAACCGAGCAAAACTTGATACTGTATGTTTGATAATAATTTATTTTTTTTTGTTAAAAGAAATTTTTTTTTCTTTGATTTTAGTTAGCAGAAGAATTATTAAAACGTGAAACACTTAATTATGATGATATTGTTAAACTTATTGGTTCTCCACCTTATCCAAACAAACAAAAAATGGATATTATCGATTGGGATGATACAGGTTATTTAATTAAAACTTTTTTATTTTTTTTATTTTTTGTTTAATTAGTTTCAACACCAAAACCAACAAATATTCCACCAACAACGGAATCATTAGGTGGAACAGGCGAAGGTAGGGCTGGTGAAGGGCCACCTACCGGACGAGAAAATACTCATTTTACATCATAAGAAGACATTATTCATTTTCTTTTTTTCTTTTTGTGTATCTTACCTAAACATTTTTTTGTTGTTTTTATATTCTTGCACATAAATATAATAACAAATAAACGTCATTTTGAATTAGAAATAGAAGAAGATAAGAATCGAAAGAAGATCATATAGACCTACGCGACATAAGCATGATGAATCTTTCTGATCCAATATTAATTATTATTGGTACATTTGTACTTCATCAATTGACTTTTTGGATAACTAATGGTATTATATTACTTTTAACATATGTTATATATCCAGATCGTTCAAAAAAATATAAAATTCAAAAGGTTATTTTTATTAAAATTAATAATATAAAGAAAATTTTACATTTCCTATAGGATATTCATGTTGATATTAAATCAGTTAAAAAATGTGCAAAAACAGTATTAATCAATCAAATATTTATTCTTTTTCCTTCTCTTATATTAATATGTCCACTATTTATGCATTTAAACATTCGATGGAATATACCATTTCCTCCATGGTATTATCTTAATTAAAAGAAAACAAAACTCGTTCTATTCCGTTTTCCTTTTCTTTTTCTTTATAGGTATCGAATTTTGTTTGAATTATTTAGTTTTCTTTGGGTAACTGAAGTCTTCTTCTATTATAGTCATCTTATGCTTGTAAGAATACAAAAAAAAAAGAAATTATTTTTATATATTTAAGAAATATTTTTCTATTTTTTATAGCATATTTCATCTATATATGAACATGTACACAAAAAACATCATCGATTTCGAGCACCAATTGGTATGACATGTGAATATGCACATCCAATAGAATTTCTTATTTCAAATATTACTCCTGTTATTGCTGGTCCTATATTATTTCGATCACATTTGTTAACCACATGGTTATGGCTTTTTATTGCCCTTATTGGTACAATAAATCATCATTCGGGATATAAGTTACCAGGAATATTAGGTCATGGTCTTTCTAGTCCAGCTTTTCATGATTTTCATCATGCACAATTTACGAATAATTTTGGTCTCTTGGGTGTACTTGATCGACTTCATGGAACTGATAAAGCATGGCAAGCAAAAAATCGAAAGAAATAAATGCATAATAATAACAGAACAAAAATCTTGCATTATTTTTCTTTTATAGTTCGTTCTTCTTATTTTAATCATTGATTATAAGTAATCATCATTTGTATATCTGTGTTATTATTTCTATCGATTTGAAACTATATATTCTCTTGAGAAATTGAAGATCATAATCTGGTTAATATTGACAATCATGATTATTTTTGTTTTATATATTTAAAATGCAACACAAACATTTTTTAATTTGTTTTTCTATTATTTTTTTTTCTCTTTGATTTTCTTAGCTACAAAAAGACAAATATACACGAGCAAAAAGGAAAATAAAAATATTGCATACCGATTGTATATGTAAAATATGTTAAATAAAAAGAAATAAGGGAAGCGCAGCAAAAGAAGAAGAAGAAGACGAAGAAGAAAATGAATCAAAATATAATAGAGAAAATCAACTGCGATAAAAGACAAATTCATTATAATGTAACCAACGATTTTCTTCATTATCCGTTTGTTTACCCATTTCACTAGTTGAACTACTACAACCACTTGCTGCACAACCAACCTAAATAATAAATATACATATTAATAAGAATATTTATATAATTTCTCTTCTTTTTTTTTTATTTTCTTGATTTACCATTAAAAATGATCCTTCACTAAGCATATCAAAAGCTTGTTCAAGAAATGTATGTTTAAGAAAAAAACGCGATGTATATCGATCTGTTTGACCATGATCAGGATCTCGTGATTCATTTAATGTTTCGCCGAATACTTCACGACAAAGATGTACACGACCACAAACAAGTATACGAGAAATTTTTCGAAATTTAACATCAGCTAAACCATCACGACCAAAAGCTATTAAACAAAAATAATAATAATAATTAAATATATAATAAA
Source organism: Macrotrachela quadricornifera (assembly GCA_022393335.1). Lineage (NCBI taxonomy): Eukaryota > Metazoa > Rotifera > Eurotatoria > Philodinida > Philodinidae > Macrotrachela > Macrotrachela quadricornifera. Next base: position 33,539 of record JAJEKB010000802.1, read on the forward strand.
ATAAAATTTAACTTACCAAATGTACCTCGATATCCTACAACAATATATCCACTATTAGAACGAGGTCCAGGATTTGAACTAATTAATGTTGTAGATGGATGAATAGATGTTGTTGTTATTGAATTATTTAAATTTTCATTTAAATATCTTCCATTTGAACTTGTATTTGGACGAATTTGTGCTAATGCTTTACTCATATTACTAAGTCGATAATAATCTGCTTCTACACGTAGACGATCACGTTCAGCAAAATTTTCTGGTAAAGATAATTTTTTATTTCTTAAATAATCAAGTATATAACGAAAGAGAACACCATCTCGATCAATAAATATACGATTTTTGCTATCACGTCCAAATATTGTCCTAATTTCAGCTGTATTTAATGTTGGTATAATAGCAAGTGGTGATTCAGGTTCAGCTTGTTGTAATGTACCTAATGTTGTTGCATATGTTACACCACCAACATTTAATTCAACAACATCAAGATGATTTACTTCTATACTCATTATGCTTGAAAAGTCATTTCTATTAACTAAAAAACAAAGAAGAAAAATATTTTCTCATATAAATTACATGAGAATAGTATTTGTTTTTTTATATCTGACAGACTAAGAAGAACTATCTAATCTCATGAGTACTAAACGGATCAATGGATATCTGATTTTTTTTTTAAGTAAGTCTAGAATAGATTTTTTTTGATAAAAAAGAAAAACGTTGTTATTACGTACTGTCGATGTTGAATGTGAGACAATCTTAATTTCCTTTTTCTTGTTTTTTTTTTACGATTACTTATTTGTATTCTTTTTATATAGTCACGCATGCTAACTGTCATGTTCAATAGTGGCCATTGTTTGTTTTGACCAAAGTTGTTAGACAATTTATGCAAAAATATTTGTGCGTGTTCGATAAGATGACAAAAAAAAAAAACAAGAAAGAAAACTAAAGGTAGACTAGTTGTAACAATCTTGAATTCTAATCAATTCTTATTTTGTTTTTCTTTTCATGTTTTTTTTTTATTTTCATTCTTAGAAAGAAAATCGGTTTATAAGAAAGGAAACACAACTAGACACTCGATTTCTTACTTTGTTATTAATCTTGAAAAGCTAATTATCAATTTTGTATCTACGTTTCTCAAATGTCTTGTGTGTCACCAATATACAATGATATATGTCGGAAAAAAAACAGTCTTTTCTCGATTGTGTTAATATGTTGTTGTTGATGTTGTTATTGTTGAAAAGGAAATTAAGAATTCGAAGAAGTACACGGTAGATCTGAAGAATATAAAAAAAAAAAGAACAAAGTTTTTTTTTTCTAGTCTTTCTATATGTTTTTTTTTCCCACGGAAGCAAAAAAGAAAAAAATGAGAATTTTACATAGATATATGTGTGTGTTCGTGCGTCAGCAAAGTTAGTATTTCTGTGAAAAAGAAGTGCGAGTAGTAGTTGTAGAGAACAAAGAAAAGAAGAAGTGGTCATGACAATGTATTAAAAAAAAAGGCGGAAGTGATTTTGAGATAAAGTGAATTCCCACCGTTTGTTTTCGATGTCATTTCCTACTAGGACTTCTCATCATCAGAAGAATAGATGATTGATCGATCGAGCGAGCGAGAAACCAAACGAAAACAACAGACTATTTCATATTTTCTTTTTTTTTTTTTTTGTTTTTATCGATCGTTCGATCGATCGTAAAAAATATGATCTGTTGTTGTTTAACTCTATTGATAGCTTAAGGCAAACTAGAAAGACAAGTTCATTACATACGTTACAATAATAGTTCAATTAGATTTTCCAATAGAAAGACAAACAAAATAAGATATACTATAATAAATATAGCTCTTCATTTTCTCTTTTTATTTTATTACATAAATAAGTAAATAATGTAACAAAAAGAAAAATAGAAAATTTTTTTGTTGTAAATTGACCTTAGAAGGACTATTCAATTATTTACAAGAGAAACAAACGATTAGTGATAGAAAAAAAAAAAAAGTTGTTAAACACTCTTTGTAGTTTAATGCCTAGACAAAAATTCAATCAATTACTTCATATTTATATAATAACTAAGAGAGGGAGCGGGAGAAAGATAAAAGCAATTCTAATCTACTAATAATAAAAACAACCATTGCATTGCAAAAAAATAAAGAAAAAAAGAAAAGATTATAAAGACTTTTTTCAATGAATTAGAATAAGTGAATTAGACAGAAAAATATAGAGAAAAATAACCAAGGTAACATGACCTATTTCATATATATATATATATATATAAACAATATTAACAAAGATGATGATAATAATTAATGTGTTTTTCTAATTAACTATTATCTTTCTCTTATATATTCATCTATATATTATTATTATATGTTGCTTATTCTTCAAATACTGCTATTGGGCAATTGACACATGTCGACAATGATCTATTCGTTAGATGATAGTAATCATTCATCTGCCATTTGCTAAATTATCAAGCAAAAAATCAATGTCAAAAGACATGTATATATATGTATGACACGAGAGCTAAAACATATGTGTACAAAAAATTATTTTTGCACACTTGTCTTTACATCATTATCTTAATGTTTTTTGGCTTTATCTGTTGCTTTTTATTCCTTATAATATATTACTGATGATAACAAGAGTTTATTTTATTCATCATCAAATATAATGTCGAATACACATGCATATACATACATTCAAAATTATAAAATGAATTTGTAATAAAATTGACTGACTAACTGAGTGACATTTATTTCTCTTTTCTCTTTTTCTTAATTTCGTTTATATTTCTTCTATCAAGAGACTGTTTCGACTACTAACACATATAGAAACAGAATAGCAAGAGAACAGATAGATAGAAATCCAAAGAAGGAAAGAAAGAAACAAGAAGCAATCAAGTGAGAAAAAATAATGAAGACGTATTGTAGAAAAACACAACTCAATCGCCGTTATTTGAATAGGCAGAAACAAGAAAAAGAAATAGAGAAAGACTGAGAGAGAGAGAGAGAGTGGGCGGGCATTAGTACTACAATTAGTACTTATAGTTTTCACTACTGGATGCATTAGTTAGCAATTGGATCGTTTTGTTATCGTGCACATCACTATACACTTAAATATGAGAGGAGAGGAAGTAGCCCACTTAAAACTCAACACAAGATAAGAAAAAGATACTCATACTCGACTTAATATATAATAATTTTTCAAGATATTCAAGAACATAAAAAAATTCTCATTATAATCTTCAATTACAACTAGTAGAAGTGATATTAAAATGATCTGACAAATGAATAATAAAAAAAAAGAAGAAAAAAAAACAAAGAAATATTCTATTTATCTTTCATGCTTATCTAGGATTCTCTCACAGATTCCGGATGTTCTGTAAATTTACTATGCTAATTCAATGTATTTGGCTTACATACATCAATATCATTCAAAATTTAATTTTATGTCACACTATAAATAAAAAAAAACACTAAATAAACTTTGTTGTTTTCTCAATAAAACATATAAATAATTAATATTTATTTCGATAATTCTTATTTTATTTATCATCAATAATAATGAGAAGAAGAAAATAAAAATTCATATAATTATTACTAAGTATTATTAATATCAAATCTAGAATTTTGTAATTGAACAATTTATTAACCAAAAAAAGAAAACAAATTACTAGCATCATGTAAAATTGCATTTATCTCGATTACAAATCGCTAATTGAGGATGTAAAGGAAAACCCATACATATAATTATACCATATGATTTCCTCTCAACCGAATTATCTAAAGACCTAGAAGCGTTCTTCTCATATTTATAATAAACAAATATTGAAAAGACTTGATTATATATATGATCTATCTATCTATCTATATATATATATGTATATATATAGTTGATTTAGTAAATAAAATCTATCGGATAATCTCATGGGATATTGAATGTGAGATAAACGAAGCACAACTATACATACATTTTTTTTTCTATATAGATTATTACATACTAAATATTTGACACTCATGTCATTAGTTTGTCATGAATGAATGGATCATCAATTTTTTGCTTTTCTGATTTTATAAGAAACAAAACAAAAGAAAAAAAAACTCCATGGTTACCTGATTAAAAAAAAATTCTTATTTTCATAGTAATGAAAAATTTTACTTAAAGATAACTATGACATTTCTTTTAATATATCTAATATAATAATCGAATTGAAAGACTTACAATTATACAAGTATATTTTAACAAAAAAAACATATATATATATAAAAGAAAACAAGGAAACGACAATAGAAAGTCTAAATGAAGAAAACATTGAATTAATTTTTTCATTTCTACACATGAATCAATGAGTAAAATTTCTTAAATATATAAAAAAATTCTTCTTTTTTATTTAATAGATTATATTGAATGTTAAAAAACTAGATATTTATATTATAATTTCAGTATACTTACAAGATCAAGCTTTATTCAAGAAGAAAACGACTCAGTTAATGTAGAATATTCTTTCTAGTGTTGCATTGACAACAGATAGAACGAAAAAAAAAAGACAAGTAGAGTTTGTCTCGTTTCTTTTTCTCTTTTTTTCTCGCTTACTCGCTCGTATACTATCTACATTTTCTTGTCATCAAATGTGGAAAACAAGTGGTTGCATTTCTGCTCATCATCTTTGACAGGCAAATTTTATATCTCTTGTATATAAAGATATCGAGCACGAATAACGAACGTGACAACCTGAGAAAATAATATATATATTCATTATGGAAGCATCTTTGTCATATCTATAAATTATAACACATTATACAAGCCAAATGAAGACAAATGATTATATCTATGTATATCTATATGTACATTTTTCATCTGAATAGTACTTAGTCGATGATCTAGGAATTTAAATTAATAATAACATTATATTTTTATTTTATTTTTACCTGTATTGTTATGAAATATTTTGTTTTTATGTTGAGTATTTATAATAAAAAAAACAACTATGGTTGATGTATCGTTATATTATCCAATAGGCTTTTCTTTTTGACTGAAAATCCTTAGAGACTAGTTTTTTTTTATTCTTACAAAAGAAAACGATAAGAGAACGATGTAATAAATGCAGAGAAAACAAGATTTCCCTTAAGAACAACACATTGGAAGTTTTGATTGGTATGATAATTGGAAAATCACTTTTCTTTTTGTTTTTATCAATACTTCTTAAATAGATCGATAAAATTATTAATCTTGTTTAGTCAATGTTTTATATAAATTAAATAAAAGATTTATCATTATTATATTGAATATAAATATTTGAGATTTTATTAATGGAAATTTATTTTAAAAAAACTAAATATAACACAAGAGATTTAATCTATTGAGTAATAAGAACACTATCAATTTAGTTTTTAATCTAATGGGAAATCATTTCTTTTTTAAAATTATTTAGATTTAAATTTTTTACAATTTATTCATTCTGTCAAAAAAAAATCAATATTATTATATTTCATTTATATTATAACTATATTCAAATGTACAAAAATTATTCTTCTTGTTGTTAAAAATCAATGACAAAACTTATTTTTTCAGGAATAAATCTTTAATAGATATACTGCATGTTAATTATATAGAAGCATGATTTCTTTCCTTTTCTATAATGAAATAAAAGAATATTTATCGAGAATGTATCACAAAATAATATTTACATGAACAATAAATATTTTCATTGAAACTAAATTAACTTTTACACCACAAAAATTATATCATTAAATAATTCCTCATTAAGCTATACTATAATTAGTAAAACTGTTATCTTATAGAAAATATTGACGAACTTAAATATACGAAAATTAATGTTATAAAAAACTGTGTAATGATCATTAAAAAAAATGTTGTTCAATAGTACTCGTCGTAGGCTATCAACTAGGATACGAAACGCCTTGATAGTGATACATACATATATACGTATATAACAATATATAAAAGTTTTTTTTAAATACAGCTGTGTAATTCTTTGACATAATGATATGATCGATCGATTTTTACTCCATTTGTTTAAGTAATAGACATATTATTATTGGCACAATAGTTTTGAAAAGAAAAATAGATTTTAATTTGCTGTTGTAATAAATTTCATCGATTTTTCATAGATATATATATATATTTTGATGATAAATATTCTCGGAAGTATTAATAGAGGATATAGAAAAATATATTTCTTTACCAATGCTGTCATCTTTTCATCATTCTATAAAAGCAATCATATATGATAAATATGTTTTGACATATGGAAGTGATAATTCCCAATAAAAGGTTATTATTTTATTAGTAAACATTTATTTTTACTTATATTAACAAAAAAAAAAGAAATGTAAAAATCATTTATCTTACATACATATACATATTTGAATAGTTAATATTATTATTCAATAATTGATGAATTTTTAAAATGATATCGATACCAAGTAAAACAAAGACTATCAATAAAACCTTTAGCTTTACCTTGTGGATAAGCTAAAAAATAATTTTCAAAAGATTCATCTATTTTATTACCACTATTAGAACCATACATCCTTGTCTGATCATTTGTTTGAATATATATTCCAACAATAATATGAGTTGTTTGATTTGGACGAAAAGGATTAACTATATATCGATCATCTTCATATATGGCTATATGATTGATATATTCGCCAGATTTTAATACTAATCGAGGTAAATTTTTAGTATGATCAGGAGGACCCACACCACCATATTTTGCTCCAGATTTACCATTTGAGTAAGTGAAACTTAGAGAAAGTAACAATGATCTATCTGAAAAAAAAAGAAACATGTATTTTTTAAAATTGATTTATTTACAAAAACAAACTCTTTAAATCATATGTTTCAACAGCTGTTACATGAGTTATAGTATCATTAAAAGTAAGTGTAGCTAATTTAACATCTTCCAACTCTTCACCACCACCACCACCAAAAGTTTTGCCTCGTTTCATAACAAGTATTTCTATAATAAAAGCAAAAAAAATGATTTATTTTCTGAAAGGATTTACCTTCAATATTTACTATATCATTTTGAGGTTCTCGCTTAAGAAAAAAGGAACTTATTATTATTAAAATCAATAACATTAAGACATTGAGGAGTAGCATAACAATATCATGTTTTGTTAATTTTAATCGAGAAATTTTATTGATTAATGTTTGTAAACAATGAGATCTTTTAAGATTTTTTTGTTTTTCAATTGATAATAATTTTTTAGGTTGATTTGATGAAAGAAGTTGCTCATTTTCTAAAAAAAAATTAATATAAAATTAAAAAATATATCTCGTATTATTGTTTTTATTTTTATGGTTATTATATTTTTTTATTTGAAAAATCTTGACTTACGTTCTTTATCTAATTGATTGAAATTTTTCAAATTTTCTTTATTAATTTTCTTTTGATTAACATGTGATTCGGAATGATGTACTAATTTATTAGGATTAAGACGATCAAAAAATAGATCATGAGTATCTATAGCAATACGATCATCCTCATAATCAATATTTTGTATTTTAAGTGATGATGGTTGAATATCAACTTGTTGACTCATCTAAAAATATCGATAATTAATATTCTTGACAAAGAAAAATAATTATATGCTAGACGGTATAAGACATTAATATATCAACAACTAAGATAAGTAAATTCTTATACTGGTGAAAACAGTTTAATCTTAGATTTTGGATATAAATATATATTTCTATGATGGCTTAATTTTGAAGTATTTTATCGAATATTTCAATCATTGTAAAAGTAGTTGTGAAGAAGCGAAATAATGCCGTTCGTTAAGAAAATTTTCTTATTTTACTTTATATTTTCCAAATTTTATAAAGAACTTAATCGTAATGAAAAATATGATTTTGAACGTAACTATTCATCTAAAAATAAGTTTCATATATAATGATTATACAAATAGATTAATGAAACAATAAATACTTAAATATATTATGTGCAATCGTTGAATTGATTTATTAATGAGGTAGTTATATATTGAAAGAGAAAGTAGAAATATCAGGTTTTGTAAGAAAAGAAAAGACTAAATCCTTTTTCTATAAATTTTATCAGCAGAAAATTTCTTATCGATATATAGAGTAATTCAAACTTCACCTAGCAGACTTTTATTATAAATAAGTCTTGGTAGGAACAAGATAGAGAACTGAGACTTTCATCATTTCAAAGCGTTTGTATTACTACATAGTTTTATGTATTTTTCAGCGATACCATTTTATAATCGATGATTAGTCAATGGTATTCGAAAATATTCTGATAATTCTGCAAAATTTGCTCGATCTGCATGCTTATAGTCACCCATGCACTCACTATAATCTACGTTCTTGTCTTCTTCCGCTCAATATTTATGTATATAGTACTGAAATAATGAGTTTGGATGTAGGACATGAATACACGAATATAATGAATTTTATAGAACGACCAATATTTTTCTGAATATTACTAATTGATCATTAGATCATCAAAGGACATTATCTGTCAACTAATATATGAAATTATGTAGTAGCACAGTCGGTTTCAAATGATGAAAGCTGCAAGTTTCTACCAGAAACTATTCTTAATCAAAGATTGCTTGGTAAATTTTGGATCATCCTGTATATTTACAACATACTTTTTACATGACTACGAGAAGAAACTTTAACAACTATGAAATAAGAAATCATTTCACTTTGATTATATATACAGTGCTTGTCAAAAGTCTCAATCTCTCTAAAGTGCTTCAATATTTCAAGTATTTGGCTACAGATTTTGACTGTATATACCTAATAAAAATGCTGATTGTAGAGACTAATCCAACCTGAATTCAATGTAATAGAACAGAGCTATATACGAAACACTATCTTTGTCTTGAATTAGTCATATCAAGAAAAATCTTCAAATGAATCGGATGATCTAAAGGTGTTTTCCATATTGACGAACTGAAAATCATCAAAACTGAGATTCTGTAGTTATTCTTTGAAAGCGGGGTATCTCAACAATCTGAATGAATTATTTGATAAAAATTTTATTGGAAAGAGCTGAGTGATCAAGCTTTGTAATAATGGATTCTGTCGAATCGAAAATTCGTGTATAGTTGAGATATGAACAATCCAAGCTAAAGACAGTTTTTGATGTATAGCTCTGTTCTATTATATTGAACTGAGGTCGGGTCGGTGTCTATAATCAGCATTTTTTACTAGACATACACAGTCAAAATTTCGAACGACATACTTAAAATATTGAAGTATTTCAAAGGGACAGGTCAGAACTTTTAGCTAGCATTGTACATATTTATTTAAGGTCAGTAAAAGGCACTACGGCAGAGAATATGTATTAGGATTCACACACGTTGTAACTTCAGCATTAGTTGAACATATTTTATACCAAAAAAATTGAAATCCATTAGTATATTGATTGATTTTACTTGCTGCATAACCCAGAATATGATTAGGAAAGGTATCTCTTACATGTGTTTGTCCATTACATGAACCAATAATTTTAATGGATCTATCATTGAATTCAAAGCTTAAACCAACAAGATATGTAAATGGATTCTTGTCTCTATAACATTGAGTTATTTCTTCTAAATTTTTCTTTGTAAAATCTATTGATTTTAAAACCAGTCGATTGGAACGAGTAAAATTTTTTAATTTATGTTCTATTGATTGGTTTTGAGAATATATAAATGTAATTGAATATAGATCATCAAGATAAACATATGCATCGATACCAATTAATCGATCAGCAAATGTTAATGAAAGATTTGTGGAATGGTTAAACCATATGCCAGTAACATTTGAAGGAATATCTCCATTTTCACGAATATACACATCTAGAATAGTTATAAATTTTTTGGAATATTTATATTTTATATTTTGAATTATTTACTTCGACAATTTTTTTTTTCACAAATATTGTTATGTATGTTTCTGTGAAAAAAGTACCATACAGAAATTGATAAAATTAGAATTTGAAAGAAAAATAGACTATATAAGAACAATGTTATTGGTGATTTAAAGAATTTTCTTTGTGTTTGTTTCGTAGTGGTATTTATTAATGATCTGTTATTAGTATCGGTTGTTTCAGGTGGTATCATTGTTGATTCTGTTGAAGTCATTTTTCGTACACTAAGTTTCTCAGATGGAGTTGATGATAATTCTGTTAAAGTTCTTTTTCTTATATCCAGTTTCTCAGATGGAATCAATGCTGAATCTGTCGTAGTCATTTTGCGTTCATTAGATTTATACAGTTGAGTGGAATTGTTTTCGTCTAAAATAACCTTAATTTTATTGAAGATGGAAAATATTTCTAGAAACACTATTCTATAATTAAGATAAAACTTGCCTAATTTCAATTGCTCATAAGAAATCATTTGACGTTTATCTTCTTCAATATTATCATCAAGTACATCCGTAACTGTGGATTTACGTGGTACAGTTAATTTTTTAGGTGATCGATATTCTAAACATAAATAATAAATTATAAATGAAGATTTTTTTTAAAATAATATAAACATACCTTCAAGTCGTTTAACAGCATCATAACAATTTATTTCACGAAATATTCGAATCAAAAAATCTAGATCATCTTCACTAATTACTGCTCGATCAAAAAGTGATTCAAGAAGAGTTAATGTACCAGCAAGTGTTACATTTTCACGCTGCATTCGTGGTATAATATCACCAGTAAGAAAATGTAAACGATGCCGATCATCATTTGATAGACGATCTTGTATTTGTAACAACAAAGCTCGAAAATCAAATTGTCGATTCATCTAAAATATATTCTTGTTATTTATTGTTGGCATCATTTTATATATGCATATAAAGTAAAACAGTATTATTAGTAGTTGAGGAATTGTTTGAAGGAAGAAAAGAAAAAAAATGATGTCTCGATAGTGCCTTTCAATTTATTCATCATAGAATACATACCATTATCGAGGTCATATGGCCTGATATTGATAGAAAGCAGAAATAATATAGAATAGTACCGCAAAAATACTATAGAAATGGAGAACAGAATGGACGAATCCGATGCATGCAGTAGTCCATAGATTGCTGTGCCACTCGTGTGCTTTACTAAAGGTGGAGATTAGGGTAAGAATACATAACGGAAGAGCTAACTAAAGGAATGATAAGAACTAAAAAATACCCATCCAATCATATCTTTTGTATAATAAAAAAGTAAATAAACAAATAGTTACGAATATGTTTTAGATGTATTCTTATAATTGATCTTGAAACATGAATAAATTGAAAAGAGAGTTCAATTTGCTCAATTGATTAAAATATATAGCTAAAAAGTTTGATAGAAAGTAACTAAATAGGTAATAAAGCTCGAAATATTTATATGTGAACATAGGTGTCATATCTAGGATGCTTTTGAAAGTTGTTTATAATAATAGTAAAATATAACATTTACGTTTCTTTAACCATATATATGAAAGTACACACATATGTTTTTCATTCTCATATAGACTAAATAAGAGCTATATATACAGAACGAAAGAAATGATGTCATGTTTTAAATAGTAGTGCGTATAGACATATTAAATAACATATAATGTCAATTAGATTCTTTTTCGTTCTTATCATTTTCATTATTCTGAGTTGAAGTTTACCATTTATGGTGTTATATGTTAAAGAAGGAGAATCAATAAAAACAGAAGACAAAAACAAGGATGACTCAGAAATTGCCTTATAAACAACATACGAATGGAGTTATTTATACATATATGCGAAAGAAAAGAGATAATAAAGCGATAACCGAAAAGTAAACGTAAGAGATAATATAGGTTGCAGTTCAGTATTCATCACAATCTTTTCAATAAATATTGGATATCATGAACAAGAAATGGTGCATTGTGACTTTGAGAAAATGAAGTAGAGTCAATAATGGCTTTCTTTCACTCAACAATTTCTTATCGACAAGTATAGGTCGTGAAGTAACTTGGTTCTATGGAGACAATACATCACAGAATTTCAATCCAATGAGAATTCTCTTTCGAATGTAGATCGATTTATTGATTTCAATGTTCCCATTTGCATCCTTGGATAACTTAAGTTAGTTCGATGGCCAAGACAACGCAATTCTCCTTTCCATACACGTTATCTATTGGAGTGGTAAGATGAAGGAAATTAAAACTCTTTCGTAGCAAGTTACATTTGATCAGTAACAAAAACCAGCAACTTACACATTTCACTCAATATACACGAAAGGTAATTCAACAATCATAGGAATCTATCAACTGAATCTGTCGATGATTAAAGTTTAGTCTGCAATTAGGTATTTTTGAAGATGTAGAATTCTATATAGGATTAGTTTTTCAATTTAAATGACTCTAGTGTTTAATATTTTTTCTCCTGGAATGGTAATCAGAACTGTATAGAACTAATAGACACTAAAACAGGATTTTTACTTATCTTATCATTTACGAAAACGATAGTTATTCTAAGTATTATTACTCAGGCTCACGTTAAAACTACTTCTTACTAGATATTAGCAAATTGAAGAAACAATCTATTCATAACTTACGATCAAAAAAAGAAAATGCACGACAATTCGTTAGCTATATATAAGTTTGGTAGAACGAAAATATACCGAAAGCAAACAGAAGCTTGAAAACTGACGTATCGAGAATGCTACCAATGCCATTTGTGCATACATAATTTATATATAAATATTCAATATATGAATATTGTTGCAGACTATTCACGTATTTATAATGAAAGTGTGTATTGAAGTTGTATTAACAGCACTTTCAAAAAATTTTTTTCCTACCCATATATCTCATTCTTTCATTGTAGTTTTTAAATTATATCTAATCTGTATAGATAATGCATAATTATCGTCTATTAACAAACATTTTCAATTGAAATTATAAACAATATCAGCTACAATTCATGAAATATCACATAGATTATGTTATACACCTTCATATTATCTTATTTTCAATATTGAGCTTTAATCTTAGCTAGAACACATCGTAAGTTTGTTTTAATAAAAAAAGCCTTTCTATATAACATTCAGCTAGACATTATTAGATGCTCGCGTACAGATAATCCTTTATAGGTGCATTTTGCGTTTTTCAAAAAATGAAGAAAATTCTGCGCGACTAAATTTCAACACTATGAAAAAAATAATTTTTTTAGTATTCTATCACTTCGTTTTATTTTTGTTATTTCATGTCTCTATCATCTGATCTGATTTACTTAAAAAAGACTAAAATATACTAGAAAATGCACCATTGAAATCTCTACAATCCACAAACTACAGCTTATTTTATTTGTGCACGTTTTATGGTCGAAAAAAGTACGATTCTGTGCGATCAATTTTCACCTCTTCAAAGAAATTTTTTTTTGTTAACACATACAAAAAATCTTTTTTTCTCGTTTTCTGTAGTAAATTACAGAAGTTTTCACACTGCATTTTATAGTATCTAGTAGTTTTAGAATAAAACATAATTAGAGATAAAAATATAAAATTCAAAGTGCAACCATTTATTATAGATTGCTTATTATTATTATCTGTTTCTATCTAATACACAAATGTGTAAAAAAATTTAAAATAATTTATGATCATAATAGACTTATAAATTGTTTAAGGATCTTTGTTATAAGTGATTATGTCATATTTAATATACTGCAACACAAGAGACAAACGTCGATTTTAACAGCTTGTGGTATATTAACTGTAAATTCTGTAGCAGAGTCCGTATAGGATAGGACGAGAAAAATCATTCTATGGGATCAATTAGATTGTCCCATCCTATGGGTTCTATGGAACAACACTTCTAGTAAAATGACGTTTCTTATTAAAACTTCAAGAGTTCATCCAATCTATTGTTTCCTCAAGAAACGATAAAAACAATCGATCGCACTTTTGTAAACTCAGAACGTGTATAGCTTTATCGAAAGAAAAACTCAATCTCTCGGAAGTTACAACCTTCGGCTTGAAAGATTCATTTGAAAGACGTATGTTAGACCTGTATTGTGCATATTTTACTCATTATTTATATATTTATACATCAATAAGACTGCTTCCTTCCTGTAATACTTTGGTGTCAAATTCAGGGTGAAATTTTGATTTTTTTTTTGTTTTTGATGTTTTGCAGTCTTTTGCATTTTTTCCACACAACAAAAGATACTTATCATGTATTGTGGTTGTAGATGTATAGAGCCGATCTTTAGCTGCAACTAACACTATTTCAAAAAGTAAAAGCCATGAGTATATATGCATAATCATTCATTTCATGTATTATTACTCCTCGCTTTATCTTGATTTTTTTAATTCACTGATATGTATTTATTATTTTTTTATCAGTCTGTTATACATCGTCTAAGGTAGTCGAACCACTAACCAGTTGTATTATCAGATAAGAGAGCTATTTTCGATTATATCACAAATGTATAAGTGTATTCTATTGTACAAATAAACAGCTATATATAGGTGTTGAAAAAGATTTATAAGAAAGGGCTAGAAGAACCCATATGACGTACTGGAAAAACACATGACGTCATGAGAGTGAGAGAACGAAAGAAGATATAGGTGGAATTTACATATATGGTGACGTCACAACAATGATATAGAGACAGAGAAAGAGATGATGCATATATAATGTTGCCACTTAACAATTGGAACACAGTATCTATCATTTGTCAATAGTGTTTCATTTAATTGTGATCAATGACTCTGCTATGAAATAAAATGGATATTGATCCCAACCAGGACAGTGGTTATCATGATCATCATAGTGTTCGTTTTTGATACTCATCACACGTAAAAAGAAGCGAAAAAATGATTATCCACTCTTATCCATATTGCGTTATGCTTAATAACGATGATCCTTTGTTAGAAGGGTTTCTAAATCATATGAAGAATGCAGATAAATATGAAGGAATAGTCGAAAGAGAGAAAAATGGAAATGAAGACTCTGAAATCAATATGGATGCTAACAATAGTATTGAATAAACTTTTATTAAACAGGAACATCTCAAACAGTATCTCTGCAGTTAATAAATAGAATAGTTACCAACTATCTTACTTTTCTTTGTAAATAAGTTGTTATCTATGTGAAATAAATAATCTTATAAAATTGATCAAATTTATGTCAAACTTCTTTCACATATCTTTTAATTTATGTCTTCTACAAAGCCAACTTCCTGATGTATCAATATTATTATAACATTAGATAGTCTATACGGTTCTCTAATAAATAACTAAGTATAGTCATAAAATAATAAAAAACCTATTGTGAACGAACTGACCAAACAAACAACTTCTCTCCCTGAGTTTATGTCAAAGTACTATAGTATCTAATGTAATTATATTTCAATATATTTCAGTAAGTACGTCTAAATTAATACATCCAACTCAGTATGTGCTTTTCTATTTGTTTAAATCTATACGGTCATATTACATTCATATCTCATGGTTATTTTTTATTATCGATCTATGCTTTCTTGTTTAGATGATTCTTCTTACTGTATACCAGCGATGTAGCTACCCTTGGACAATTGCCCAATAATTTTTTGAAAATGATATCAACTGCCCAATGCTAAAAAACTCTTGATATGTGTGTTTTCAAAGACCTGAGTGATGTTATTTTAAAAGATCGTTCTCTATAGTAATTTAATCAAGCAATCGAGAAAGATCAATTGACGATTTTTTCCAGTGAAGCGATCGTCATAATTCACAATAATAGCAATGTAACAGTAGTTTTTCGTCAAAACACTCGTCAGATCTTTTCAAGTTTCCTAATAAAAGTTATAAATGCATACATGTATTTATCATTTTAAAAATGACTAAAAAAATAATATGAACGCATCGATTAAATCATCTTTTATAAATGGTTTAAGATAATGGTTTTGCTGTAAGTCAGGGAAAAAAAATAATATCTTTCCATTTCTCATTTATTTTGAATGATATAAGTGAGCACTTGACTATAAATTAGGCAAAAAAATAATTTTTTTTCAACATTTATTGCTTGTTATATGACATAAATGAATACTTTACTGTATATTAGTCAAAAACTTTTTTTTGTCATTTATCGTTTATCATAAATGATGTAAGTGGAAAAGCATGTTATTTTTTTTGTCTAACTTACAGGAAAACCATCATTCATTAGATTTATAATAAATGATAAATGACAAATATTCAATAGATACTGCTATTGAGTCTGTGTGTCAAGAAGACATTTTTTTCGAAGAGAGAGGATGATTGAATATAGATTAAACAAGAATTATTGGCTGAAACAGTATATAAGGGATTGTAAGGATTACAGTCAGTGTAGGGTGTGTAGAGTGTATAATTCGAGTGCTCGGCTAATCAAAATAACTCCTGTCTTCATTACTCGCCTTTTATTTCAATGTCGCACCGTGAGGATGCGTAGTGCTCCAAAAGTGCTGCGACAAAAATTGGTCTTTGTGTACACAACCACTCCTCTTTTTTCCAACCTTTGTGATTGGAAAGAAACTAGCTAGATGGAATGTCCAAAAGAGCGAAAATGAGGGCAAAAGACGACACGTGAGGTATCTGTGTGACTGAAGACGAAGATACAAAGAGTAATACAGGGCATCTAGCTGAATAAGATTTTTAGGTGAGAAGATGCACAGCATCTAACTTAGTGAGGAATACGTTAACATCATATACAGAGGATGTCTAAACGCGAGGTTAAAGCGAACTTCGTATTCATGATTAAAGGTTTTTACAAAAGATGAGTGTTTTTCATACTCGTGTTGCAATGTATATTATCTACTGGAATGGTTGAAAGCGTTGGTGTTACTTTATTTAAAATTGAGTGCAGTGGTGTACTGAGGAAAGGATGGCAATAGAGCCTGACTTCAATAGAAAAAGATTGCCTAGAAAGGACGATGTACGGGACTGAAATGTGTTGCACTAAAGATGTTGTGACCGTCCATAACGAGCTCGTTCCATAGAAACTTCCGTTTCAACTTTAGAAAGTTTTTGCATACGCTAGTATTTGAGTGTAGAATTCGAATTTGTTTTGAAAAATTCGAATTGGTCAGCTGTTAGGTTGCCTTTGAAAGAATAGTTGGTTTCTGATCGTGTCAATAATTAATTTTCTGTAAATACCATTTGGAAAAATACTTATCCTTAATAGATTTACAAAATTTATAATTTGCGAAATTTTAATCTTTTTCTTTCTCAAAAATAACATGGGCGTTTTCTCTCATTTCTAAATTTATAAAATTTTTAATTTATATAAAATATCTTTTTCTTTTTGTAATGATGTGTTCGAAAGTGAAGTGGTTAGCTACTCATATACTCATAAGAGTATAATGCATGAAATTCTTATCCCATCAGAAAGGTAACGAACATAATTACGTGATAATGCAGTGATAATGATTGTATTATCATGTAACTACGTCCATTATGTTAAAAATTGACTGTGAGAATAATAGATTGATTTATGACCTAGAGCAAACTTCACTTGAAACGTGAGAAATTCAAGGACATCATATAGTCTTGAATTCCGCTTCCTATCCTGAATAAGTTTTGTTTGAAGCCGATAAAGTGTTACTTTTTGATTTTACACATCTCTAGCTTTATCAACTCTCAAGTTTCAAGATTCTCGCTTTTTAAACAGTCGTGACGGATATAGCCGTCTGTGACGGCAAAAATTATTGCGAAATACTATAAGTGATATAGGACGACAGATAGTTTGCGAAAAAAAAATAATATAAAACAGCATATTTTTTTAATCGGCTCACAAAAAGATTTTTTCTGAGAAATAATGCTTGTTGCACAAACATGAATAGATTTTGAAGACTTAAAGATTAATTAAAGAGATTTTTTTATTCTTTTTAGGTTCTCAAAAGTACGACTCTATTCAATAGTTGCTAATGTGAATGCCTTCAATGTTAAGAGTACTTAGACACTTTTTTGAAATTGATGTGAAGATAATTGTCTTTTTCAAAAGATTAGAAGATAACATCTTTTTTTTTCTTCAACCAAGGCATTCCTTAATAATAAAATGTTTCTTGCACCATAAATAGCAACAAAATAGCAGTAAGTCTATTGTGTAAAAGTATTGCTGTCTCCTCATTTTAATTAGCTTGAAGCTGCTTTAAGCCTTTCTCTTCCACTTGCCAACTCTTGCCCGTACAAACCACTTGGATTTCCTTTTTTCTTTATACGATAATATTATTTCAACTCCATCATATGCTTCGAAAGGATACAAAGCAAACAATAAGAAGTACACTCTGTTATGAAATATATACTATTTCAAGTAGAAAATTTTTTTCACCCCACTCGCCTTTCAGAGTTTCAAGCTCTGGAACAGCTGTGGAATTTTCGCTTTACATCATTAACGACTGCATTAAGCTGCAAAATTGATAATTATAAACCAAATAATGCACAACAAAATTATAATTAAAACTAAAATTGATTAGAGTCGTTTTTTTTCCACAGATTACCATCAAATGACAATCGATGATAATCTGATTAGCAATAAATGTCATCCGATGATAATTCGCGAAAAACTTTGATTATAATTTTCTTTTTGTTGTAGAATGTCTAGATAATCAATTTTGATTATACTCACAAGATATTGAAATTTTAACTGGATTCCATAAGCAAAAGTTTTTCATTGAAGGAATAACGTTACTTTGATCACTTGGTATTATTTGGGTTCATATTACCTGATAATTTGAGGTACGTTGATATAATAATCTATTTAGATTCTAACAGCTTTCGTGAAATTGTCAAGAACGATAAATTATGAAATCGTTGCAGAATTGTTACTATCAGGTACAGAATGTTCCAAAAGCCGTGTTCACTTAAGAAATACGCCTAACTCTATTGTTAATCAAGCTTAATTTAATATTTTTTTTATTTAGAAGAGGGAATTATAAAGTTTTTAATGTCTAAGATAACGTTTATAAGTAATTTTGAAAGTGTGCCACTTCTAGTTTTGATTAAAAAAAATTCAATATTTTTTCACTAGTATAGAGAAATGTACGACGTATTCCAGGTATCTCTATATTGAAGGTATGGAAAAAAAGTTCGCGATATTTTTTCCTATCGATAGTTTTTTTTGCAACTACTTGAACAATTTTAACAAATGAAATGTTCCTTGTAGGTTGTAGAGTTTTTCAAACTGCATCTTGTGGCATATTTGGTTTTTCTTTAATACAATACATTAAGTGATGAAAAATTGAAACACAAAATGTGACTGTTTAATCTATTCCACCCGTTTTTTTTGCAGAACCAAAAATGCATGTAACAAACTTGCTCCATGACTGACTCTCATACGTCTTAAGCTAAAACCTTTATTTTTACACAATAAATACACTTTGAAATACTCTTTAAAATGATAATTTATTTGTTGAAATTACTCAAGTAATTACAGAGGTATAACGATAGGAAAAATATCGCAAACTTTTTTCCATACCTTATC
Organism: Macrotrachela quadricornifera; assembly: GCA_022393335.1. NCBI lineage: Eukaryota > Metazoa > Rotifera > Eurotatoria > Philodinida > Philodinidae > Macrotrachela > Macrotrachela quadricornifera. The sequence goes on from JAJEKB010000802.1 coordinate 52,956, forward strand.
ATAATGATAGACTTAAAATGATTAGAATGTCTTACAAATGCTTTATTAACATTCGTTTTGATATATTTTTATAGAGAAAAGGCAGTTATGCTATATATAATGACAAACAAAAAATTATGAAACCTTCCGGTATCCTCATTTTACTGTGTATCAAAGTTTTGACTCTGTCAAGAGTAAACTACTCTTCAGAATGTATCAGCTAGGTGCTCTTATCAAAAAATGTTGAACAAAACGATTATACAGCATTTGAAAGAGATTGTAGTCATTTAAAGTTTATCCTAATGATAAAAATAGAAATAAACACATTAAATGTGTTATACATTTCTCTATGGTACCAGAAAAATACTAAATGTTTTTATCGCAACCAGTAGTGACACATTTTCAAGAGCATTTGTAGATTTTGTCTTAGACAAAAAGAACTTTATGCTTTCCTCTTTCAAATAACGAAAAAGTATTACATTAACATTGTTTGGTAATGGACTCATACGCATTTTTTAGGTAGTAGGCACGACTTTTGGCACACTCTTTATGAATACATAGATAAAATAAATTGATAGCTTTACAACACATCGACTTTATAATTTAACGTGGTAAATGTATTAAGTAAAATGAATCTGACAATAACTGGACACTTTTTAGAGTACAACTAAGATCCAATTTGACAAAAAATGATTAAAACTAATACAAACGCATCGAATTATAACATTTTAGGAAGATTATCTACAAGTAGTTTTAATGTTTTCATTGAATTTTTAATTAATTTGATAAGATTGTCTTATTCTTTACAGAAAGTAATTAAAAATCCATTACGAAATTTTTTATAATATAATAATTTTGTTTACATGATGAATATGAGAAGATGTTATCTTCTTAGTTCATTTTCTATGACGTCTGGTAAATAAAATAAGGTCCATATAAGGAAAATAAATTGAGGCAATTTCTTTTTTTATCTATACGTTGAACTGTTTAACTTCCAAGCCTAGCAGGTACAAATGAAGACTTAACTAATTTTCTATTTTTTATTAAATCTTAGATGTTTGTATTACAATAGAAACTTTTTTGTATCATAAAATAGAATTAATCTCTATTGAATACAATCTTTATATCCTATAGTATGAGAAGAATAGTAAATGTGCTGTCAGAATTATTTATTCTAACAAGTAAGCGTTTGCTTATATTGAAAATTTTCAAAATCATTAAAGGCGAATATTATACATAAGTCATAGCGAAATTCTCTTGAATTTTATCATACAAATGTGATTATATTCTACCAGTTAATCATGTAAGAAAGACAAAAGTAATACAAGTTTACAGCGCGATTAACATTAAAAAGCCAGATATTTGTTATAAAAATGTTGAGATCGATTATTTTAAAACATTTGAATGTTTATGAATAGAGATAGGTACGAAATTATGATTAGATGAAGACGTAAAAGCTTGATTGAAGAAAGTGAGAAATAATTATTGTACTTTAAGAAAAATATATGGAATGATACACATAGATGAGATTAAACAAAGCAAAAAGTATTATGCACATTTTCATTTTTACTTAATTTGGCTATTCTCTATATGATTCCGATTTACTACGATCTTATGACTTCATGTTTGAGTAGAGGACGATCACTCAGCTGTAACATTTACAGATATTAAATTCGTTTTCGGAAATATGTTGAGACATCATTCGAAGTAGATTTATTTATAATTCTCAAGTGCTCATTCACTTTTGAGTCGAAATTTAGTACATATTATAGAGATTAGTGAGTTATGTCTACCATAAAGAGTTCACGCCCTTAGCTTGTTTGGAACGAGGTCGAATGTTTCTTGTATCATAGCTGCATATTTGTATTAAGTCTCATCTATATTATGCACAAATGTTCTCTGATTTTAATGAAACTTTCATTATTCGTGGAGTTCTAGATTTCGAGCATTTTGATAAAAAAAAGTTCTTCAAAACGCTTTTGTTTTGAAAGAAATACATTCAAAATACTGCAAACCGCAAAAGTTAAAAAATTAAAAAAAAGAGTTTATTGGCAACTTGTAGAATTTTTCTACTTGTAGTGTTTTGAATACATTTCGATCAAAACAAAAGCATTTTGAAAAACTTCTTTTTATTAAAATGCTCAAAATGAGAAGCATCACAAACAATGAAAATTTCATCGAAATCTGAGAATATTTGTGCACAACGTAGTAAAGACTTTCTGGAAATATTCAGCTTTGAAATTAAAAACGTTCGATTTTGTCAAAACAAGCAAGAGGTGCGGACAGTTTTTTATGATAGATATAACTCATTAAGCTCTATAATATACATTAAATTTTGGCTCAAAAGCGAATGTGCACTAGAGAATGTTTCTTTGAGTTACCATAAGTTCACCAATAGGACACTTGCCAACTGACGAATGTACAGGAGATATACTGGCGAAAGTATAGTAGACTTTCTCCAATTGTCGTGGAACACTATTAATATGAAATGCATGTAAGAATTGAAGTTAGAGCCGATTGGGCTCAAGATTTTCTGAACCTGTATTCGGCCGATGTGAACTTTTTTGGACTTGAAACCAATCGATGAATCTATTAAAGACCTTGATTCGAATCATAATCGTAATAATCTTAATGGAATTTTTTAATACGAACCTGATAGTCGCTCTGAATAAACATGGTACTTTTCTTGATTTTTTTATGTTTGACCAGTAGCACACTACAATTTTTTCATATGATACGAAATCAAAGGAAAGACTGTCCATATCCAATAATCAAACAATCTTAGGTATCAAAAATAGAGACAAACTGACAAAAATTAAAAGAAATTCCAAAAAGATTATTGTATATATGAGATATTTCTTTGGATCTGGTCCTAATTAGTAAAGTTTTTTTAGACTCGAACCCAGTGATTACAAGCCTCCCAGACCTGGATACGGCCAGGTTCGAGTCCCAGTATAACCCAACCGGCTTTAGCTGAAGCTATTGTTGTTTGAACATATATTATACCTTATACTCATCAATATAGCCGATAGGACTTTTCGAATGCACATCTAATTCACAGCCGAATTGGAAAATTCCTAAGATTATATAGACGAAAGTATAGTGAAATTTCGCTAATAGGTGAAATTCCAGAGGGTGTGTTGGCGACAGTCTTATTGGAGAAATTTGGAAATTTAGTTTCTTTGTAAGTCCTATTTATAATCCTATTAGTTCTCTGTTAATTCATTCTCATAAATTATTCAATGCTTAATTATTATCACTATTAAAAGAAGGGTCATACGTTGAGTCTGTAATCTTCGTTCGTTCATTACAGAATGAGAGAAGGTATATATACATAGATAGGGTAGTCTAAAAATAAGAGAGCAACAAAAATAATGTACAGGATTTTTCAATTTTTTCTTTATAGATCGATAGTTAGATCCTATAACTAGACTGCATATAGGGGATGCCTATGCTCGCAAGTAAAGTATATTATCAGCCTTTGACTGTAGCTATTTGTTGAAAGACATACAAGTGTCTCTTGTGTACGCATATACAATTATCATAACAGAATACTTTGATCTCTCTTAATCTTTACATTATTACAGATTAGCTGTATGAAAAATTACTGAAAGATGAGATACTATGGAAATTATATTTGACTTTAATTAAGCAACAGTAGACGCATGTAATAATTGTATAAGCATATGTCATGTCGAAGTTACACTTTTTGCTAAAGTCACAACTCCGACGGACGACATTGTCGAACTTAGTTTGAAAGATATAATAAATATCAACTATCAAAAAATCAATGATATCATCTGCATTATATTTTGGAAATTATTTGTTTTTTTGTATTAGAATATAGAACTAAATTTATTTCATGAAGGATTATTCTATCTTTTATACCCTAGTAAACTACTTTCAGTCTGTGTTGCAGCAAATACACAAAAGCACAAGCTAAATGGGTATTTATTCTTTTTCAAACGTTTGTACATTTCTCATAATATTCAAAAATAAATTTAGTTCTATATTCTAATACAAAAAAAAACAAATAATTTCCAAAATATAATGTAGAATATATCATTGATTTTTTGGCAGTTGATATTTATTATATCTTTCAAACTAAGTTCGACAATGTCGTCCGTCGAAGTTGTAACTTCGACACGACATTTATACGACAGACATGCGTGGCCCTTACAACAAGCTGTTATAGTTAAAAGCTGATAATAGGCTCTACCTGTAAGTACTACTAACTATTATATGTGGCTCAAATATGAGATCTATAAAGAAAAAAATCGCTTGAATTCTACGTTTTGGTTTCCTTACTTTTGGATCACTCTGTGTTGTTTTTTTTCTTTACGTATGTATATATCTATAGTGCTAAGTCGATTCGCAAGTTGATATTCCTGCTTTTATTCCTTCTAAAATCTTGCCATTCGAATAAACTCAGCAAGATTCTTCTTGTGTATATCCCTACATAAAATTCTCACGCTTCTCTGGCATCGTATTTGATTAAAAACCAAGACTTATTGAATTATTTGTCTCTATTGAAACGCAGTATTCATATAGACACGTTTCTACTTCGCATAGTGTTGATGAGACTTGTGGTCTCGAAAGCTCTATTATGTATTATTTAGATTCGTGATCATTTTTAATTTAGCTACTTACAGATAATAGTTCTCATTCTGCAAATTTAATGTTTTCTACTATTATTTGAATTAAAAACAAGATTTATTAAACTATTTATCACGATGAGTGACATTCCATAGGGAAGCCGATCACTGACTAAGAGTTGAATCTGTGACTGTAGGCTATAGAAGTTTGTCGAGGAGGTTCTATGAAGAATTATTTTGAAAAAGTGACGATTAGAAATGTATATAATTCGTTTATTACCTTTTATCTATTTGGTTTTTTTATCGAGTAAAGAATGTTTACCGAAGTTTTTGCAAAAACTTCTTCACAGTTTACAGAACCTGTAGAACTCAACTTAGATGTTCATATGCAAGTGAATCCGAGTTATAGATTTGTGTATTAAAAAAAAATAAAAAGAGCTTAATGTTTATCTATTATAAGTATATCGACGACGTTTGCATTGCGTTACTTGTTTCTTAGATTCATTCAACTATTCTATCTTCTTATCATGTCAAACACAACCAATAATCTCGTTGCAAATCTAAATAGCGCTACATTCTTGATCAATCATATTATTCCAGTTCTCCAAATCATTTTTGGAACATTTGGAAATTTGTTCAACATCATTATATTTAGTCGTCGTGCTTTACGTACTAATCCGTGTTCAATATACTTTTTCGCCGGTTCGATTAACAACTGTCTTGTTGTTGATGTGGCATTACTTACCCGTTATATTGCAAGCAATTGGGATTTGGATCCATCAGCTACCAACACTGTCTTATGTAAATTACGTAACTTTTTCATCTACACTACTCTTACACTCTCTTTATGGTTTACTGTCCTTGCCAGTATTGATCGATTTTTCTCAAGCTCACAAAATATACGACTGCGTCAAATGAGTAGTTTGCCAGTAGCTCGAAAAATGATTATATTGACTATTTTATTCATTTTGCTAATGTATGTGCACATACTGATTTACTTTAGATCTACTGTAATCGGTAGTATAATCAGTTGCACTTTTTTGCCATTTGAATACATTGTTTTCTTGAGTTTTTTTGGTCCTCTCATTTCCTGTGTTATACCGATTGGATTAATGAGTATCTTTGGTATTCTGATGATTTTTAACATTCGCAATAATCATAAACGTGTTTTTCCACATCTCAATACTGCACGAAACAAACGTTTGCGCTCAAATGATCGTCAACTAATTATAATGCTTTTAGCTCAAGTGCTCATTACTACTCTGATCTCAATTCCATACTTTGCACTCGCTATATATAATGCAGTCGCTATAGTTATCCCTCAATACAAGCTCTCAACATCTGGACAGGCTATTTATAATTCGGCATTTAATCTATTTCGATTACTTTATTATAGTAATCCTGTTCTTGGATTTTATATATATACTTTGACTGGACCCAAATTTCGAGCCGAAATGAAGTATTGTATCCGAAATGGTTTGAATTCAGCTCTATCACTAATTGGTCTAGCACAAGTCAACCATTGAGAGCTCGACGAGTATTACCTAGTCAGAATCAAAATAATATCAATAATTACCCTATGACAACAAGCAGAAAAATGTTGTCCAATCTACGAAAAATTAATAGTCAATAATCAACACGATATTTGCTTGATAGACATAGGAAATAAGTATTCCAGTATCAGACATTTATCCATAATCACTGTTGTTACCATCGTATCACAAACATGTAGAACTTCTATTCGTAAACTTAAACTTCATATATTAATAAATCATACAAAGAAATAGAATCATTACAATTGATACACACTTTCTTTTTTATTGTCTTTGAAATTTTAGTAATAGTACCTGGTTCATGGAAGAAATAAATAGTAGTATCAAATGTTTTTTAAACATACCATCCACTCTTTCTTGAATAAATCAAGAAAGAAAAGTGGTTGTTTACATATAATTTCCATCATTTGAATTATAAACAAAAGTAGAATAAAGTATGTCAATTTCAATCGGTATACACTCAATAAGTTAAGCAATGTTTTATCAGATATTTCGACAACAATGTTCCAAAAACATTTTCTTACTTGTTTTTTAAATATCCTGAAATTGTTCGGCAAAGAAAATCAAAATCTATCAATCTGATAATTATTGTGTATGTCAACTTATTTTATCCTGAATCAATGGACAAGTCAAAAATCGAACAAATATCTATTGGTCATTATTAAAGGACCTGTAATAGAAATGTGTTTTTAAGTGAAAAACTATAATACATACAAGACAAAATATGATCGAGTTTTTTTGTTGGCTTTATCAAAAGATATAGAACAACCTCGACTCAAAATAGTGTTAAATTATCAGCTCTTTATTTTTTTTTAATTATGAAATTATTCAAAAAGTGCCCATGATTATCTATCTCTGAAATGAACATTAATATGGCGATAATTTTTAAAGACTATATTCTAGAGGAAATAGAAATATAACGAAGAACAATAGTTGCAAGTAATTCTTTAATGCATATTAATACACATTATAAAAGTCAATATTGTGTGGTATGCTATATTCAAAAATAATATTTCTAATGCAATTTCATTTATACTCTCATATATCATCTTTAATAAACTTCATCCAAGATTAAAAGTTTAAAAAAAAATAAATTTCTTAATATATTTATAGAATAACTAGCTGATTGATTACTTATTATTTATAATAATATTAACTATATTATTCCTATTCATTTTTCAATATCTTGGGGGTGAGAAAATAAAAAAAATATATAGATAATAAATGATGTAAGATATATTTCACATTCATTAAGAAAATAATAGTTTTAGTTCTATTTATATATATTTTACATTTAGTTTAATAAATCTTCAATCACCATCTATTACTGAAATGATAATGATAAAACATTAATCACATCAATATTGATAAGAGAAATAAATATTATATTTTACCTATGCGTACTTAAATGCCGCTAAAATGATCATCATAATATTCAGTGCATGCAATATTATTAATAATGACCTCAACAACCCTTAAATTATAATTTATACAAATGAAATAAATTATTTAGTAAATTAAATTTCATATAATGAAATTTGAAGAATGATTTATTATATGTCACTTAATAGAACTTATCAAAGAAAAATTGTTTTGATGCTGTATTTTATTCATTCTTTTCACCCTTTATAATAAATACTGAAAGTGCATTATTTACGATAAATTTCTATATCGATTTCGATGATTCATAATCGAATGAATACCTGTATTATAAAATAATATTATCATATTATTTAACCATCCGTTAACGTTGTGGAGTCCAAGCGTACTTACCTTAAATTTTTGTTCTGCTTTCTTTTTATCAGAGCCATATTTTACCTATCGACTTACTATTTTTAGTAGCTCTATATCAAATTAGAACAGAAAACAGGAGAATTCGTTCTATCGTAAAATATTTACCAAAAAATTTCTCAAAACTCTATATAAAAAACGCCGAAATATTTTTTCTAAACTTTACTTTAATAAAAAAACCAAAATATGTCAACAATCTATAGAATAAAAAAAAACGAAATGATACACAACCGGATTTTAAATGAATCTGATACATTATATTTAAACCTTGCTTTGTACAAAAAAACAAACAGATATATATTCGGAGAAATCATGTCTAATTTTTTTTTCTCCATATCAATATACAATTTGTTAATATTTCTACATTGGTATATCAGCAATAGTTGTTGGTGAAGTTCGACGATACCAGATAAATTGTATTGCATCAATATATCCAAGAGCTCTACCTCGGACATGACCTATGGTATAATTTTGAAAACCTTCATTCATTTGTGTACCATTTGATGAACCAAATAATTCACTTGATCGTCCTTTATTTGTAAAAAAA